>VWZL01002142.1:42538-72375 GCA_013396915.1 Stercorarius parasiticus | reverse complement strand
CAGCCCCGCGGACGGGTCTGCCATCCCTGCGGCTTGGAGGTCCGCAAGAGACTTTCCTCTGAATAGAACGTTTCAGGTTGTGTTCTCTTTACGTCAGTAAAAGAAAAATTTGCTATGCTAATATGCGGTTTTGTGGTCATCATTGGTTCTTTTGACATATTTGAATATTGTCTCCGTTCTGCCCACTCTTTCTTTTTTCTTGGGTTTTGTTTGTTTTTTTTTATAATAGACCCATCACTTCCTAGGATGCCCTTTCTGCTTCTTCTTAGTAAAAATACAGTTTGTTCAGGTTTTCTACGGTAAGAATTTGGTAGTTATTAAGAATTCTGCAGGAAGAAGTTCACTCGGATCATGTTTTTTTCAGCTGTAATTCAGACTTCAGTTCAAGCCGTTCTCTTTTGCACAATGCCTATGTATGTATGCTGATCGATTTCTCTTTAACAGTTAGTATATTTCAGTTTCTGTACCACGGTCTCTCTGATGTGCCTGTCTTCCTGATAAAAGCCCTATAAATGGGTGTAAGAACTATTCTTAGTCTTGGTAATTTATGTCCCTTTTAATTGTTACTAATTTGCATCTGCTAAAAAATATAAATTTGATCTTGAAACTGCTTTTAGATACTTTTGCAGAACTGCTTCGTTATCCCTTCATTGCTTCAGTCTTAAGTTGCAATTTTAGTACTTCATATAGCTAAGTGGGAAGATTTTGTTTCTTAAATGAACATTTAGAAACTACAAGATCTTACAGTAGACCAATTTGGAAGGAAAAGCAACGAATTGGGGGGGGGGAAATTACTTTTTTCTCAAATACTTTTTTTTTTTCAAAGTAATACTTTAACAAAGAACAGTAGGATATACATTAACTTAATCTACACTTTGTTTATCGTGAAATAAATCACAACATAACAGAGAAGACAACAGTGAAGTATTCTCTCGAAGAAAGCAAGTTTTCATGTGATGGATTTGTTAATTAAGCTTTTATTTTGATATTTTTCATTTTCCTAAGTGCTTCATTTTGCTATCTACTTGATTGCTTTGACTTTTTCTTTGAGGCCCTTTAAAGAACACCTAACTTTCTGTAGAAAACTTGGCACCTACAGCATTGGCCAAGAAGGGCAAAGGAACAAGTTAATGATTATTCTGTACTTCTCTGACCTTGCCCTTTGTAACCAGCAGCAAAAGTGAAAGAATTCTGATGAGGGTTGTTGTTTGGTTGTGGTGGGTTTTTTTGACTGCTCCCACTGATACGAGGCAGACTTGCATTTGTTATCACAAGACTAAGAAAACGTGTGTTCATATTTTGGTTTTTGAAGTATGAAGATGGATTTCCCTTCACACTCCTGTGTACCTGTGATAGTGCTTCTACTTCTGTTGCTATCCTGCCAGGGTGGGTGAGACATCCGCAGGAAGCTGAAGACTTTCAGAAAATCCAGTTTATAATCAGATGTAGAATTTCCCAGGAGAGAGAAGAGAAGGCTGGATTATTGGATTTTATTCTGTGTGCTGTTACAGTCTTTCTCCTTTTTGCTGCCCTCTAGTTGTTGATTCCAGGACTTTGTTTTGCCCTCTTTGGATCTTCTGGAGTCTCCCCAATATTATGTCCCTTGCTAGTTTCAGTAAAATATCTGAATTTCAGACTTTCCCTGATTTCAGACTTTTTCAACTTTAGAATATATTTTATTTTGATTTCTTGGCCAAAGCTTAGAATTTTAATTTTTATTTTTTTTTAATCCTAGTTTTGGAGTTGTGCCTTTGTAAACTATGCTTAAGGTTATGTGAAAAGGAAATTTTTTAACCATTGTTTTTTCTACCAACAGGAATGTAAATGTTGGAGTTTGTTCTAAAGATTGGTGGAAAATAGAGATGAAACCAGTATCTGCTTTGATTAATGTATTACTAAACTTGGTCTGATTGGATACTAATTTCTTAGGGAAAAACTATTGTAAGTACCCTTTGCATATTTTTTTCAGGAGTTAACAGCATACGGTCTTTTGCTGCTTTTTATTTTTCATAGCATGTGATCTGTCTTGTGGAGTTCTAATGCAAAGTATTCCGAACGTGATGATTGAAAGTCAGACTCCAGAAATAGCAATAGAAGTTTTTGAACATGAAAAGGTGAATGTTGAAAATGTGTGAAGACTGAAGAAGGCATGCTGCAGAACTTAAATTGGATTGTCCTTCAGGACCTGGAATGCTAGAATATTAGTTGGTGATAATTCATAATAGCTCTAACTATGCCACAGAATATTTGCTCTTGCCTTTTCTCTCCTTGATTAGTTGTCAAGCTGACACCATCAGTAAGACTTTTAGCCTCCCATATGGTGCTGTACTTTTGAGAGGGTGAGGAAGGGACAGAAGTTCATTTCATGAGAGACGATTCTACGCATCTAAATTTGGGAGCATTTCCTTTTTTAGAAATGGAAATGGTAATACTATAAGTGTGTAACTGGAAATTGTTACAAGAGAACCTGTGTGCCTTCTGTGTTAATTTTGGACTTGATGACTATCCAAAATCATCTTTACTAGAGAGCAGGTTCTATTTTAAAACTTGCTTAATAGGATCCTGTTGAAGTCGAGAAGCCAGCCTCCGTGAACAATGTCACTCCTATCATGTAAAACGTAAACCTCTGCATATTTTGCAGTTCATTGTCTTTCCTCTTCTATGTTTTGGTGAGTTTCTTATTAAATAGAAAGGCAAGCAGAGTGTTTTCAACAGGTGCAACTTTCATATTTCACTTTTGGTGCGATATTATAATTACAACTTATTTCCAAGTCATCCCGATTTCCTGACAATTGAAAAACTAGAATATAGAGGATAATTCAAGAGAGTTTTTGAAGTTTACAAGATGATGAGTTGTGTGTGTATATATATAAAACAGTAAAAATATACATACAAATTCACCTCATTCTTTAATGGCAAAACATTCATGCTAGTGATACCAGAAAGTATCATGATGCTGCTTCTGCATCAGGCTGCAGATAAATGAGTGCTAATAATGAACTAAGAGGCACTGGCGTGGTCAGGAGTATTAGCTGTGTGGAAGCAAACACCCTTGCCAGTGGGTGAGGCAGGAGGAGATGGGCTCTCTGTACTTGTCTGGTTTTACAACTTCTTTCTTTAGAAACAAGAAGATTCAGCAGTTTTGCGGTGGCATTAATCATGTTGTGGTAGCTAAAGTCCTATATCTTTATGTCTCCTTGATGAAAGACTCCCTCTTTTTCCATCTTTTTCTTCAACTGTAAGTTTGAACGATTTGTAAAAGGTTGTAGCACTAAACGCTGGAGCACAGCTGACACTCAGGAAAGGAGATATGTCTCAGGGCAATGCAAGTTTTGCTAGGCATTTTTTCCTGCTGGCTATTCTACTTAATATACCCCCATTGACTGGATATTTTTTTTGTTTCTTAACCAAAACAGCAGTAACTCAACTTTTAGCATTTGCATTTCTATAGTGATGTACTTTATAATCAGAGATTTAAACTTTTTTTTTTTTAGCTCATCCACTTCATAGTTAACAAAAGTAGCTTGTCATTTCTACTTTTAGGAGGGTAGGAACTGCATAGCTTGCATGTCAGCCAAAATGTATTGGTGCGCTTTATGGATGGAAGTATGCTTCAAGTTGTATTAAATACAACTTCCAAGATGTTTTCTATTAGAGGGAAAAGTTCTGGAAGTTTAATCTGTCATCTGTAGGCAATTAATTTCAGTGGCAGCAGCTGTCAGAACTAAACCTTTGCTTTAGATAGGTTTTGCTGTGTCCAAATTAAAAATGCCAACGTCTCTTTCACACTTTGCTCTCTGCTAAACACTTAGCAAGGTTTGGTACAGCTAAAATGGTTTTCTCCAGACCTTTAGTCCTTCTTCTTTCTTGGTCACTTTGGATAACGCTGATTTATACACTCATTAATGGCTGTAATTGATTATGTCTTACGTTTGACTTTTGACATCTCTGTAGGACCACGTACTTAGGCTACAGGATGCCAGCTTTTTCTAGGGCAGCTGGCATTTACTCTTTCCTTCTCATACATACAGCTGAAGCTCTTCTGAAGACATTTATCTTGCAAGTTCACAAAAAGATTTTATTTTTTTCTCTGCCCTTGGCAGATGCAAATTTGTTCTACTCTTACCTACTGAGAGCACTGCCATGAATCCATTCTTCTTGTTTATTGCTCTATTCCATACCCATATGACTTAAGAAAAATACAATATGAAAATCATTCTCAAAATGGTACGTTTCTATTGGCCTTGTTATATTTATTTCTGAGATGCAAAGAGTGTAAAAGTCTTCGTGACTGTAGTCAAGAATTAGGAGGATCTAACAGCCTATTATAACCTTGAGCAGCTGACTGAGCTTCCCATCAGGGTTTATCATCATAGGAAGTAGAATCTGTTTGAAAAACAGACAGATGAAGCTGAGCTGATGGATTTATGTAAGCTTTGGCACTGAATCAAGAGGCGGCATGTAGGTACATACCCTCCTTTATAAAATAAAAAAAATCTGTAAGCTGAATTTTTTTTAAAATGGCCATTGATACTTATATGTAACTATGCTAAGATTTGTAAACACTGTTTAAATAAATCCTATGCTTCTTGTGGTTTTAATCTTTAAAAGTACGCTTTCAGTTAGCAGCATGCACCTTCCTTGATCTAATTGCAGCTGAGCAGGCACAAAGTGAAATTCAGTGAAGTGACATATGCATAATCTGTGTGTCAGCTGGTACAGTATGTTCTGTTTGATATTTACTTGGTGCACTACTCTCAAGTTTCAAAATTCAGTCAACAATATACACTAACATTGCACTCATAGTCAGCATGTCAAGCAGGAGGAGCTCCATGTTTATGTACCCTTTGGTCAGGAACATGAGGCTATGCAAAAAGGTTTCTGACTTGGAGGTTACTGCCATGCCTGTCATGTGGAAGAATTAAAAATAACTCCTTATAATGCCAGTCTGTTTTAAGATTAAGGATGGAAATAATCATGTCTAATAAAATATACTTAAAAGAGAAAAGCGGGTTCTGTACTTTTCCTTTGAAGCATTTCAGCTCTAAGTATTGCAGTGATGATGTATTTCTGCATAAAATCACACCTTTTAATATTTTTAAACCTGAATTGAATATGTTTGGCTTGCAAAACTACAATGTACAATTTTGCATTTTGAATAAGTTAACATTTTTGCTATGGATTCTTGGCTTTATTTTTTCTTCTGAAACGTATTCAATAGACTATATAAATCAGTACTTTAGCTTGAAAGTGGGAGGTGTCTTCTGACAAATACCTTCAGATATTTAAAAGCAGGATTAAACTTGGCTCAGCTTCTTGAAGTCTTTCAGGCTAAAATAGGCTTTGTTTACTTACTACATATATAAGAAGATATTTAATGCTTCAATAATAGTTTAAAAATCTCCTGATTTTAAAAAGTGAAGATGCACTTTAACATTTCTGGACCTTCTACTTAATTAAATCTCTGCAGAAAGGCTTAATTAACTTCTGTATGCATAAAGTATACTCTCTGAACTCGGCTTTGCTGCTGGTATGTATCGTAAAGTCTTGTGTACATGTCTTAGTTGGCTGCTTTTTATGAATTGATGTTTCGCAGCCATAAATCATTCAAAAATTTACCTTCAGTTATTTTTTTCTGCAGTTAATGTTTGTCTGAGTGCTGTTATGGTGCAGGATATTGTTCTAAATCATTAATCCTGTTAGTTGGAGTAAGGCAACTCTAAAAATACCTGTGTAGAAATACTATTCCTAAGCTAGTTTTAATTTTACACTTTGAACAGTTGCTTTTAACAGTTGTTTGAAATGCAACATCAGGTTCAATTATTTCTATTTAAAGTAGTACTAGTGCTGTATTTAAAGCAGTACTTACACAGAAGAAGAGCTTGCCTCAATGCTTAATAAACACGTTTATGTCTTTTTCTCTTAGATAAAATTATACTGAAATGTAAAGCAATTATGTTTAGAGGGGCTGTTGTAAGGAAAGGGCTTCATAACATGGATGGAGTGTTGTTAAAGCTAGCAGATACCTGTGAGGGATTTGTCCTTCTTCTGTCCTTGCAGTATTTAGACATGGTTATGAGGGACTTCTAAGAACGATGGTTGAATCTTTCTGCTCAAAAAGATTAAGATTAAATAAAGTGCTTGATATAATTTGAAACAGTTACTTCATATTAAAGAATTAATCTGTGGTGATTGGACCTTCTGTCCTTTGGTTGGACCTTGCTGCTCTTTTGGTTTTTTGTTTTTCACACTGTTTTGACGGTGAGGATTGAGGTAGATTGCTTTCCTCCAGAGAATCCAAATGTGTCAGATATTTTGATTATTGCCACGCATGTTGAGGACATGATTTTTTTTTAATTTGCTGTGTTAACAGAAGGAATATTGAACTATTCATAGCACTGTAGAAAAAAATGTTTGAAAGAATAAAGCTGCTAATCTCAATGTTCTGAGTGATGAATGCATTATGTATAGATTTTTTTTTTTAGTTTTATTCTAACGCTTACTTTCAGTTGTATTTTCCCTCAATTGTTAGAACTTCCAGTACAGTACATAAAGATATTTTTTTTCCTGCCTCAGATACCACTGTTATATCTAGCTGAAAGGCAGTTGAGGGTGGCACGGATACTGGATTTTGGGTAGCTCTGTTAATTTATTTTTGCCTAGGATCCACAGTTACTGTAAGTAATCATAAAATTGAAAAAGAACATCTCCGTTAATGGAATATCATCTTCATCCTGATTTCTAATATTTCAGTTTAGTCTTTGATCCTCTTCTTTCCCTCTTTGTGTCTTTGCTCAAATGTTTCCTTCTCAGTTTCTTAGTGTTACTAAAACACACACACATCTTTCCAGGAAACACCAAGAGAATCAACAGACTAAGCGGAATACAACTAGTACAAACTGGTTTAAGTAATAATTTAAAGCTCATTCTGTTATTCCTGTTACGAAAGTCTGTCATATATGAGACACACCACCTACATGATATTTTGAGTTTTGCAGCCTGTATTTTTAAAGGTGAGAAGTTATTTTGGGAGAAGAGGAGAAAATGCACAATTAAATGTTACGTGTTTATAGACACTCTGAAAACAGTCTGCTTCAAAAGAAGTGGGGTCTTTGGAATGAAATGATCTAAAAAATAGATGTTTACTAATTGCATGAATTAAAAAAATTTTCAGAACTTACAGCTTATTTACTAAAAAAAAAAAAATGTTATGAGGTTTCTTAAATTTTCTGATGTTGGAGGGGGAGAGCTTTAGTAAAAGGGTCCAGAGAAGTACTGGAAGACCCAGGCTTGCTCATGCAGTGTAAAAATGATTTGAAGATCATGTCTGTCCGAGGGCAGTGGAGAATCTGGGCCTCACTTAAGATACAATATTTGTGTAGATTGCTTTGGTAAAATGGCTCCTTTAGCTTATGAAAAATAATGACTTACTGTAAGCAATGCATTCACGTTGTAAGGAAGTTTTATATATGTATATATATGCATCTGGTATACATTAATCTATTTTTTTATTATCTATGCATATGATACTGCTGTATCAGTTTTCTTTTTAAGAATGGCATATTTTAAGATGAGTTTTGATAATGGAGCAGTTAAGTAGTGCTTAAAACAGAACTTGTAGGTAGTTTATGAGAAGTGGGGGCATAATTAATTCTTACTCTTACATGGTTTTTAACTTCATCTGTCGTAGTCATCATTGTATTATGTGGTCACCCCATATGGCATAAGGAACAAAAAAGCACAAACCAAGGGTGATCTTTATCTCTTCAGTAAATTCTTGAGATCTGTTAGGCTTGAACCTTGGTCTGTCTCTACCTCTGACTTCACTGAGGACAGGGAGGGCAAATTACAGAGAATGGCTGAGTAGACTGTCTCTGATTTGCAACAGTTATTTTGCATGTAACAGATCAAAAGGGGATGTAGAAACTCTATTCTGATTTTAAAGTAAATATAAAACAAAAAATTAATATGTAAAAAATTTAATAGGATGAGTTGGTTTTTCACCGTTTCTGAACGTACAGAGAAATAAGTAAAATAGAAATGAAGGTATATTGCTATTCATACATTGAAAGCATATGCATTTGTTTTGTTTTTTCAATGGGCATTTTGAAAAGGAGTCTCTGAAGGATGTGTGGTAGGCTTTGTTTGCTTTCTTCTAGAAAGTCTTTTAAGTATGCAGATAAGAAAATTAGTATGCATGTAACAGTATTTGAGTAATACAAAGTATTTTATGAATGCAGTGTCATAGTAGTGATAGATCCGTAAGGTCACTTGAGATCTTTACAGAAACAGTCCTAGAGGATTTTAAATAAGATTTTAAAAGGAAACGAATGTGAACTTTTAAACTTTTTTATAAAAATTGATTGTTTTCAATATATGCATATATATTAAAAAAAGTATTGTGACAGCTTTCATATTATTACACTGATTCTACACATATTACTACATGATTCATATTACTATTACTGATTTAATTTTTTTTTTGCCTTTCAAAGTCAAAACAAGCATATAGGTCAGCTTTGTAGGTCAGTCCATGCAATTTATTTAGAAGCTATTTTTGAAAAGCTATTTTTAAAAACCACAGTATAATTTCTGGTATCATTACGTTAGTCACGAACTGACTTAGAGAAGGAATTGAAGCTGGTGCTCAGAAGTAGTCTTGTGTCCATGATTACATGAAGTAAGCATGCTGGTTCTCTAACGTCATGTTTTCTCAACCTGCTTATAGGTTAATTATCTTTGTCGTTTTGGCAAAGGATGCAGTGATCCTGCTATGCATAGTCATTTTAATTTTCCCCTTCCTCTTCTGAACTTTAAAAAAGGTTTTGTCTGTCCTGTAGAAGCTCAATCTGCTATTATATAAGCAATTATTATAACTATAACATCTGCATTGACCTCACAGAAAGTATAATACTAATGCAGATGTTGAAAAAGGAGCATGTTGAGGAAGCTAAATTTTTGTCTGATGGCCTACCTTAAAAAGGTGAGGACTAGAAATCGATACATTTCAGGATCCATATATAAAATGGGGGAGGACACTTCCTCAAATAAATACATAGTCTATTCTTCCTTATATGCATTTATTTTTGCCAATTGCTGAATTATTATTGCTTTGTGCTAAGAAGTCCATTTGGGCAGTCTCATAATAATTTAAGTTACCACTTCATAAAGGAGTAAGTTTGAGATGTGTATCAGCAGTAGCCTGTGTTTTGCCCAAGACTTTCTAAGTCAATAATACCACTGCATTTGTCAGGACGATGGATGAATTTTTACTGTTGCCTGACTTCATCTATCTTGAGATGAAGGCGATGACTGTGTTGGTTTGTGGTTCTTGCACAGGACCTGCGGGAACCAAGTTGTTTTCTTTCATCCTTGTGAAAGAAGGGGTTGTCTGAGTGCTCTTAGCAGCCTTCTGGCACAGAAGGGTGCGGGGCAGGACTAGCAGTCGGTACTCACCCTGGAAAAGTGTAGGCAGGCATAGGAATGTGGGGCAGGTGGTAAGGAGAATGATGTTCCTGAAGGGAGGGAAAGCTGAGGTGAGGGCAGAGGCACAGGAACTTTTGATAGAGAGTGTAGGCAGGGCATGGGAAAGTGTGGAAGCAATGTGCTAAGCATGAACACTGGTGCTGGGTAGTCCAAGGCACTGATCTTAAAAGCAGACCACAGCATTTTGGTAAAATACCCCAGTGAAACATCTGATAGTTTATTTCATGAGATATTTTGCTAAAAGGAAAACTGAGATATATGTCTTTACAATATAACACGAGTCCAAAGTTTTTGTTCTTTTGATGATGGTTTTACCAGTTGTTGCCCATCTGTAATGGGTTTGGTGGTCATGGCCTTAATACAGGGGAAAATAAAGATAGTTATGTTTCAGAACTGGGTTGCAAAATCTTGCAGTTGTGGTCTGGTTTAGATCAGTATTTTATATTCAATAACTTTGTATTTCAGGTTCAGAAGCCTTTTGGCAGAGTTTTGTGCCGAGCTTTTGTTAAATATTTTGTTGATTTCATCCTTCCAATGCTTGTTAAGAAGTAGAACATGCTTTTAAAGCTCTAAGTGTATAAACCTGTGTGTTTTCCAGGTACATTTTTATTGGCCTATAAAACTTCGTGATCTTTCTGCCTTTCTTTATGGCTTTTTTTAATTTTATTTTGTTTTTAATGTTTTAGTGTTTGCCTCTGCATGGCACGGGAAGCAGGCAAGGGTGAGATGTGAGGGAAGAGGCATTATTTTAGTAAATGAAGGATAGCTAGCTTAATTTAGCCAGTTTCCAGGCTTGCATATGTGTATGATCTGTTCTTCTGTCTGTGAAATGTAAACGTTTATTCTTCAGGAAATTTGAAGGGAGAGCCCTGTTTACGAAGAGATGACGTGTAATGGCCCAGATAACTCGGAAGCTTGTGCCTCTCCAGACACTGACCATGATCAGGAATGGGCACAGGAACACTACCGACTAGGAACTTTTGTTGAATTTCCACTTGACTGTCCGGTTTCGGCATTAGCACTAGCACGAGCTGGCTTTGTTTATACTGGAGAAGGTGACAAAGTGAAGTGCTTCAGTTGCCATAAAACTATTGAAGGATGGGCACTGGGGGATTCTGCAGTTGAGAGACACAAAAACCTTTCCCCAAATTGCAAATTTATTACTGAATCTACTTTTCTGGAAAATAAGAGACATCCTCTCGCCCAGAACTACCAGCATAGAACTGAAAATGGTTCCAGCAATTCAGCCCTCCCGTGTGCCCTGGATGACCCATCTGATCTGGAGGCAGATTATCTTTTGAGAACTAGGCAGGTTGTGGATATGTCAGATAACTTGTATCCTAAAAACCCTGCTATGTGCAGTGAAGAGGCAAGATTAAAGTCTTTTCACAAGTGGCCCCTCAATGTCCAGTTGACACCAAAGGAATTAGCTAATGCTGGATTCTATTATACAGGTGTTGGTGATCAAGTGGCATGTTTTTGTTGTGGTGGAAAATTGAAACAGTGGGAACCCAGTGACAGAGCTTGGTCAGAACATAAAAGGCATTTTCCCAAATGCTTTTTTGTCCTGGGCCGGGATGTTGGAAATGTTCCAAGTGAATCTGTTCCCGCTGAGCTTGGGAGAAGTGGTCTGAACAATGCACAGTATCCAAGGAATCCATCTATGGCAGAATATGGAAGACGTTTACAAACATTTTTAACTTGGATCTATCCTGTTGACAAGGAGCATCTTGCTGAAGCTGGGTTCTATAGCATAGGTAAGCCAGACCTTAAAATGGCTAATATTTTTTACAAAGAAATATTATATGAGTGTCTTGTTATGAAAAAATAACTGTGTTTTTTATTCTAATACAGAATGATTTGTCAGAATTGCTTTACTCTGTAAACTACTTTTCATAGTTCTTGTGTAAGATAATATGCATTATATCAAGCATTTTTAATAGCAAAATATAAACTTGGTCATAAATTCCTTTTTAGCAGTAAAATATCAAAGTGTATTTTCCTCGCCTGCTAAAACCCTCATAATACATCTTTCGCAATGACAATTATTGAAGTTAATATTTTTTGAAAAATGAAGTGGTATCCTCCAGTTATCTACCTTAGGTGTAAGGAGTGGGCTTCTGTCTGTACAGAACCCTTTGAACAAGACAATCCAGGCTGTGTGCCGTTTTATTTAGTTAACACGTTTATCACATGCATTATCGTAGCATTCGGACACCCGAAACTAGCAAATACCATTACTGCCTACTGTAAAAGCCTTATGAAGACAGTGACTCCAGTGGAAGAGCTTTTACTCTTAGCCATGTAGTATTTGACTTGGATAAGACTCCAACATCTTTGTGCGCTGGTTTCCCAATTAGATTGAATTGAACAGTGCCATTAAAGCTCTTTGAAATTCTTCACTGAGAGATGCTGAATGCAAAGTGTTGCTATTATTAGGTCGCAAAGAAAAGGGGATTATCCAGGATAATTTCTTGCTCTCATCTTAATTGGTTTCTCTCTTAGTAGCTTTCAGAAGAACTTTTAAACCTTGATTCCATTTGTTTTACTTGTGGCCAATAATAAAGCTTTTGATATATTCTTGTATGGGTGATATATGGGCAATATTTGTATCCAGTAGAACTGTTCTTATTGATATCTTCTTGGATTCCTAAAAGTACCCAGCTTCTCACAGCCAAGTGAGATCTGTATTGTGGAGGTGCACTAAATGGGCACCAGCTTATCAGACCCGAGCGCTGTTCAAGTGACTTCTGTGAAAACTCTGTTTCCTATGGCCTGAGAATTATTTATCTCTGTAGGAAAAATCTATTTGTACCTTCTCTCCTTTCAATAAGCGCAATATCTAAGCAGTTTTTGGCGCAGTCTTTGATTACAGTAGGCATAGTGCTAGAACAGAGAGAATGCAATTTCTCCTACTGTGTCCTCAGTCGGTTAAGCTACTGCTGTATGGAGCCCATGAATCTTAATGCTGAAAAGGAGGATCCAAAAGGCATGTAAACATCCTTAATTTTTTGTGGTAGACTACTTCATGGTTTGTTTACCAGAGGGTTGAGCTATTTGGTAATAGATTATTTTTAGCTTTTGGGTTTTATCTCTATAATTACTTGCTAAAATAAAATTTAGGAGTATTTCATGTGACTCTTACTTTGTATTTTTTAAGCTCAAGTCTCTCACAAACATTTGTTTCAAATTGTATGTATTATGTCCTCCTTAAAAATTGAGTTCTTTTTAGTTATAATTGCTAATCAATAAAATAAATTTTTTTTCTTAATAATGTAAAATTTTAGTTGAAAACTTATTATTATGCCTACTAGAAGTGTGTAACTTTCTTGTCATGTGTTTCCTCAGGTAGTGGTGATCATGTTGTGTGTTTCCACTGTGGTGGAGGATTGCAAGAATGGAAGGAAAATGAAGACCCGTGGGATCAACATGCCAAATGGTTTCCTGGGTAAGGTATTTTTCACTGGTTTCTTGTTGCATGTCTGAGCCTTATTTACAGAGCATACTAATAAAGATTTCAGAAGGCTGACTATGGTTTAACATTGTTTAGATTTATGAAATTAATTTATTCTTTAGTTGCCCTCCTCTACTTCCTTTCATTTTTGTCATGTAGGCACCAGAGGAATATCAGTTATCTTCCAGGGTTTATGTTTTTCCTTTTCAATAATTAGAAAAGATTTTAAGTAAATTTTTGCAGGGGGTCTTTATTTTTGTTTTTCCATCTGTTCTACCTTCTGTAGTCCTACTATTTATTGTATGTATGATCATCAATATATGCTTTAATGTTATACTGGAGGCCTCAAAAGAGGACATTAACCTAATATCATCTTCGAGAGGCAGGAGGGAGTTCTCTAAAGTGGGTGGGTAAGAGAACTAAATCTCAAGAGGCTGAGGGCACAAAGAGCTCATGAGAAGTGATCACTCTGAAAGGTTGTCCTCGAGTTGTACCTTCTGAATAACTGTAAGTCAGTGTTGTTTGTATGTCAGCTTGTTTGTAGAAATTATTGAAGGGGAGGGAGGATTTCTGTTTCTGTATCTAACTGATGTCTCAGCTAGCAGAATCGTGGAGTTTTGTGAATACGTATCTGATTATTTTTTTTTCCCTCATTATCCAAGAGCTACATTCTTAGCGTTATTTTAATAGCTTCATACGTGCCAAATTTTGTAACTTATGTCAGGATACAAAATGACAAAATTTCTGTCATGGTGCAAACAAGAAGTCTGTAGTGGTATTGAATTCAAAACATACTTCTGCATAATTTTAAAGGATTGAGGATTCCAGACCCAGAAGTAGTTTTTTAGAAAGATTGCTAATTTTGTCTAAAAATCTGTCTTGAGGAAAGGAGGAATAGTGTATGACTCATTGTTTCTTACGAGTGGATAAAAGCTGTCAAAGTTCAAATACTTAGTTACTTATATAACATTGATAAAATCAATGTCTTTTATGCGTTAGCTGCCAAGTTTGTCTTCTGTGGTGAAAGGCTCTCTGGAAGCTGGAAGTCAGTATTTATGCATTAGCCGATCCTTTTTTCAGTAGTGGTAGAGGCAGCTTTTAATAATTAGTCGCTGACACTTGAAAGAGATGCCATTCCAAGTTTTTGGCTTGGTGCAGTGAATGGTTAAGATGCATTGTCTTGCTACGTTTCACTCCTCCTTCCATGGGTTTGATGTGGTTTTAGGTTGCTTAAATTATGACTGATTTAATTACTTACTCACAGATCATTAACTGTCATATATGGGGGATTTGCTTGCACATCCACTTCAGTGGCAGTGGATCATGGACAGTGGCATGCTGCCTGTGTCCATGAACAGGACACCATGAAGGTGAACTAACTGCTGAAGGTAGAGAACTGTTATCGAGGAATTATGGCATTCCCTAAATCTTCTGGTAGGGAAGAGCTCTGCCCAGTGGCTAGGACTTGTTGGAAAACTGTGAAAGAAAGCACGTAAGGCACCTGTCTGACCAGTGACTGCTTTTTTTTGATTGCAAAAGACTAAAAGAACGAACCTTTTAACATAATGTTTGTTTTTCATGGGAGTCTGTATTTTTATAAACCTGTGGCATCAGCTGTCGTGGCCAACAGCTCTTTAGCTTTGTGGTTCACCAAAAATGTGAAAAAAGTTAAGTACTGCTGAAGTGATTAAGATGTTGTTAGAAATGTTTAAATGAAGTTACTGATGTTGACTAAACATTTAGAGATATCAAAAGCAAGCATTCCGTATGATGTAGGAAATGTATGAAAGCTTTCCAAAGTTATATAGTCAATTTTTGTTTGCTGCTTATGCAGTTTTATTATAACTAAATATTTTCATTTATAGGTGCAGATTTGTGAGAAAGGAAAAGGGGATAGAATTTATAAATAACATTCACTTAAGAGATGGATGTAGTGATTCAACAGTAAGTGTCTTGCATATCAAATACCATTTTGTTAGAATAGAAAACAATCTTAACATAATTTTCATATGAAGTTACTCTTCTAATTTTCTGCCCATCATTTAGTTCTCTGCTGCTTCTTTCATTGGCAGAAAGTGAAAGACATGGAACTGTATTTTGGTTCTGTCATTCAGGGTTTATAGATCTCACAGCTTTCCTTAGTTGGATTATGGATCACAGGTAGGGTACCTTGCATATGTTGGATATTTCGCACTGGACAAGTGCTGTTTTTTTCTTATAGCCTGGGAACCTGAGGTTTACAATGAATAATTTCCTTGTTCAAGTATAGTAGATAATTTTTCTTCTTTTGTTGGTACAGCATTGTTAAACTTGTATGCAGTCACTAAAAAGTAAAATCAATTTTATTTTAGAATTCTTGAGTAGACTAAGGATTATATGTGTATGATTATAGCAAAGATGGGTTAAAATGAAAATTTAAAACAATATGAAAGAACAAAACACTGATCCCTTTGCAGTTGTTCAGAGCAAATTTAATAGTTTTAGTCACTAAAATAACTGAGATCAAATAGCTCTTTTCTGTCTTGTAACTGTATAGGTTTCTTTCTGCCTTCTCCAGAATTGTAATTTTGTCTTTTTATATTTCACTTTTAGACAGAAGCTGCTGAAGGGACAATACTTCCTAAAGGTATCTTAGAAAAAACCCGAACCAAATAAGCCCTGCCTGTTTTGGAATATCCATATTCGCATGTATAGTAAAGAAAATGGCTAATTTTAAAAATAAAGTATGACAGGCAAATTGTTGGATGATACTTTTCATTGCTTCTAAAGAACTGCGGAATGAATGTTATTTCTCTTAGGGGAAATCTAATGTGGTTGGATAAATACTGTAAAGATTGTAAACCATGAAAGAAAGTATGTATAGGATGCACTCTTATTTTTATAGCTAGTAAGTATGCATCAAGTATTGAATTAGGAGTGCTGTGGGATGGATGTTAAAAAATACTGAAATGTAACATCATTGTTGCTTTTCATGAGGCAGGAAGAGTTGGGCTGTTAAATGGCAAGGACTAGGAAGCTGAGAAAGCTTAAATAGCTTGTTATGTGTTCCAATATTACACATTCCTGCAATGTTTTTCACAAATACCAAGGAACAAAAAGACAAAACAGTTAAAGGGGTAGTAGGAGGACAGTCAGGCAGCTTCATCCCAGGGAATGATAGCTTGTTGCTAATAAGAGTGGTTACACAGAACCTATTTTAGAAATCTCTCACACACTACTCATTTATGAGAGTGGGAATTAGGTTTAAAATTTTGTTCTTTGAACAATCTTGTTAAGTAAAGAAGAAATCAGTCATTTACATGTAACAGAAGAACTGGAAATAAGACACGCTGTTAACAAATGTATTCAAAAAATTACATTGAAAAGAGAAAGGGGAACTCCAAGAGACTGGAAAATGGTTTCCCAAAGTAATGTGGTGTGTTACCGTGAATGGGCTGGCTTGCTTGCTGATTGTGCTGTGTTTTGTTTTTGTAAATCCAAATTATTTATTGTTTTTTCTCAACATATGTATGATTTTTTTTTCCTTCCCTGAACTGAACTAAAACTAATGTAATGTTACCAAATACTTACGTACCTTGTGCCTTGGAATTTTGGATGAATTTCAGTTAACACTCAGTTATGGAATTTGTGATAGTAATTATATATGACATTTTATTTAAGAAGTTGAAGTAGTTGATTTGAGTAGCAAATCTAGGAGGATTTCTATATTATAAATAGATGAAGGGAGACTGGGAAAGCTAGGATGGAAGAAATCTCAAATCTGCAGTTTTGGGTGTTTGGATAACACTGTTTTTTACAACTAGCAAAATTCTCAAATTGGAAATAGAGTTCCTTTGGCTAGATATTTGAAAAGGTGTATTAGAGTACCATAGTGAATACTGACCAATAATCAGATTCATCCTTGTTAAATTGTTGTTTGTTGCTTTGTGTTTGTTTTTTTTTTTTAATTTTTTTAGATGATGTCTTGCAGAATCCTTTGGTACAAAGTGCCATAGACATGGGTTTCAGTTTGTCTGAGATTAGGAACACCATGGAAAAGAGACTGGAGATGTCTGGAGAAAGTCACACATCTGTTGAGGATCTGGTAGCAGACTTAAGTGCTCAGAAAGAAAATACAAGGGAAGAAGAACCAAATGAAATCCCAGTTGAGCAAGATGAGCTTATTCAATTACGAAACCTCTGTGTGTACTTTCATGTCAGCTCTTTAGTCTGTGAAATGTATCTTATTGTTACCTGTTTATTCTACCCTCTGATCCAAGTCTTACTTAAAATTCAAGTTACAGTGTTGTAACTTAAGATTCAAGTTACAGTGCTGTAACTTAAAATTCAAGAGATTTAATTTTGGACATAAAAAAAAGCTGAACAAAGAGGGTTTTAAAATATTTGAGTGTTAGCAGCATTTCTAAATATCGTCTATAAAATAAGTAGTATTAATACCTCAAAAGTGTATAATATTGAAATAATAGTCTAGTGTGCTTCTGGGAAAGGTTATACATGCTAACTAAAAAGCCAAAATTATTGTGATAAGGGCGTTTGAAAATAAAAGCAAGAACTATAGGTGTGGGAACTCTTGGGCAATAAGAAAAAGTGTACTTCTAGATGGTGTTCCTTTTCAATTATTTGTGTTCCAGCTATGCTGGGACATGGCAGTTACACTCAGAAAAGCCATTGCGGTGCACTCTGCAAGTAGACCAAACCCAAGACTTCTAACTCAGGAGACTTAAAGTTTAAGACAAGCGTATGGGTGAATTCATAGAGAGGGAAAAGACCATCTGGTTGGCTTGATAGGCAGAGATCTTACCAGCGCACTCTTTTTAATAAGATTTTTAATGGACACTATGGAGGGAAAAAGAACTGGCAGTGAAGATGGATGTGATTTTTGTGGTTGGCTGTGCAGAGCTTTCCTCAAGTGGCAGGGGAAGGCTTTTGAAGTTTGCATTTTCAAATGGGGCACACTGAAATGATGAAGAGCTCATGTACAATGCAAAAATTATTCTTTTTGTATTACAAATATTAAGCTTTTGAAGTACAGGCATTTTGAAAACAGAGGCAGGGAAGGAAATCACATCCTCATTCTTTTCATTGGGGAAACCCTCTTTTAGTAGAGGAAAAAAAATATAAAGTCCAAATTACTTAACCAGTATCAATGAGCCTTTCTTTCACCTTCCATACAAGTTTTGGGAAAGTTATCAGTGGGAAGGCTGTGAAAAGACTGGTTCCTGATTGAAATATGCATATCCTAAATTCTATAGATGTTTCAAGGCCTTGCAAATACAGGTAGCTGAATTCCCTGCTTGTGTTGGCCTGGGAGATGTAATGAGATGAGGAGGAAAAAAAAAAGAGGATTCCATGCTGCAGCTTGGTTTCCATCTCTTGTAATTTTTTTTTTCTTCTTAAAGGTGTGACCTTTAAATCATACAAAGAAAACCTTGTCCTTGTGTGTGAAGAAAATAAAAAAAAGAAAGAAATTCAGTGGTACTAAGTATGTTAACTTCTTTTTATGTGTTTATTTTCCTTAGATCTCAGTACTGAAGAGAAGTTAAGACGCTTGCAGGAAGAAAAGCTTTGTAAAATCTGTATGGCTAAAGACATATCAGTCGTCCTCATTCCCTGTGGTCACCTAGTTGCCTGTAAGGGATGTGCTGAAGCACTTCATGAATGCCCCCTATGTCGTGCAAATATTATAAAAAGACAGGAAATTTTCATGTATTAGTGAAATATACAGCACTGTGAATGCAAGCGTTCACTATTTTATTGCTTTAAATACAGGTAATGTAATGTAAAAAATGTAGTTAATTCCAGGATGTAATCATATGGCAGTATTTAGATTTTTCTGCTGTTAAACTCTACATACATTTTAACATCTTAAAAATTATTTTCCTTAAGTGAATTTTTTGTACGTAAAAACCAATATTGAAAGGCAAATACATGTATTCCGTAACTGCAACTCATAGACCTGATTTGGGAAAGCCTAAGTAACGCAAAGCTTTACTTATAGATCATTCCTTTGCTTCACTTTGGTAGGACTCTCTATGACTGAAGTTTATGTAAATACAGT
Organism: Stercorarius parasiticus; assembly: GCA_013396915.1. Taxonomy (NCBI): domain Eukaryota; kingdom Metazoa; phylum Chordata; class Aves; order Charadriiformes; family Stercorariidae; genus Stercorarius; species Stercorarius parasiticus. The sequence goes on along the minus strand of VWZL01002142.1, from coordinate 53,377 downwards.
TGCATAAAGAGTCTGGACTGATGATAAAATTTGTAAATAAGTGAATTAAAAAAATTATTATATACATGTATAGTATATCTGAGATTTTTAGCTTCTCAAACATGTTGTGTAAGATGGAAAATGCTATCTTATTTCTGTAACTTTGGTTGTGACATAATTCAGAGAATACACGTAAACCTGCTACTGCAATATTTCACCTTATGTTTCCTACTGCGACTTTGTATGTTTGTCTGTTTTGATATATAATTCCTGTCTCCCCATTTATTTTTTTTTCTGGTTTAAATGTATAAATTGACTTCAGTAAACTGGTTTTAGGCATCCATTTTTCACAAAAATATCTCTGTATATAAAATGTACATTTATTTCATTCCTCAAGAGAGAACTAAACAGAAATGAAGGAGACTTTACATACCTTGTGCTCTTCATGAAAGGAGCGATCTCACTTTAAATTGCTCCCTATACAAAAATTTGTTCATTGTTTGATTTTTTTTCCTTATTTTTTTTAACACTTAGCATTATCCTAACTCATTTATGTGCTGATACTTTGCAGTGCTTCTGTCTGTTTCTGTTTTTTTATAAGAAATGATTAAACTCTTATCTCCATGAAAATGTTTTTGTTTTTTTTTTAATTCACCAGTAATGTTAGAAATCTTTCATTTTTGTTCTTGTCAGTTTGCAGCATTTAAATTAAAAAGTTAGTATCTCTTCTAGTGAGAGTCACCTTAAAATACTTAATAAACTATTTCTTACTGGACTGATCCTCACTTTTCCAATTCAAAGAGTATCATAGCTTTGCATTTAAATTCAGCTGGTTTACAATCACTCTACCTTATGTGACTTCCTTATTTTGTGGAGCTGCTATTTTATTTTGTGTATATATTTTTATCTTTGAGTCCTACACACTAATATATTTAGAATATAGAATGTACAGAGTATAGTTTTTCACATAATAAAAGTTTTAAATCCAATACACAGAGATTTAATGTATACGTTTTCTATTTTTTTAAATATGCGCTGTGATTATATGCTGGTGTAATATTATGAGTATTTAAAATAAAGTGCAACCCAGTTGCTCCTTGATCAGCGTATTTGATTCTTACATGCAAAAAAAAAAAAATAACAGAAGGTTGCTTTCTGTTGCTTTTTTGTTTTGTAACTCAACTGTTATTAATTTAACCTGAATGTCATTAAGTATAACAAATATATGTAATCGGAAAGGAAATAAAATCTATTGTTTGTATAAATAAACTTTTGTTAATTATAAAATCAAAATATGTTAATTTTTCTATTTTTGTCGTAAATTTGATTCTCAGGAATATATCATGACTAGAAATTCATAAAGAATTCAGCACAGAAAGGTTTTACTTTGCCTCTTTGTGCCTTTGTGAAGACTAGCGTTTCAGACAATTCATGCATACAGGGATTTTTCAGGACAGATACGGATGGGCAACTCTGACAGGCTTCTCTCTAGCTCCCATTTTCCCTTACAGGGAGGGTTTTGTCTACTTTTCAAGGGAAATTCAAGGATGGGTGTTTGCCTATGAGCCGGTATATCTTGCCTGAAATAGCTCGTTTAGTTTCTGTGTTCTGCTGACTTGCTTCAGCAGATGGTTTGTTACCTAACCTTGACCGAAGTCACGCGAGAGACTATCTGGATGTGCTGGATCCAACCTACAGGCTGCAGAACTCGGCATGTGGCTTGACAAAGCCCTTTCCGGGAAAGAGATTGACCAAATTTTACTTCGAACTGTTACAAAATTAAATCCTAGTAAGGAGATGACTTTGGATGGAAGCATAGTATGTAAAGTCTCTGAGAAAAGCCTGGAAGTAGGTCACAAATACTGAAACTGAACCGAAGCTCTGAGCTGAAATGGAGCGCAAACATGTTGTCCAAATAATATGTGAGCAAATAGCATAAATGCTTCACGTTAAAGCTTGTTAACTTTTAAAAGGTATACTGTATCCCTTATTGTAACTTTTTGATAAATATTATAAAAAACAACGATAATAGCAATTCAGATTATAATCACTTAGGAACATTAAAGGGTTAAAAACCTGTTGATGAGATGACAGAATAACTGCTCTGTAGGTTTAGGTTTTTTAAAAAACTATAATCGGGAGTTCTATTCAGACTAAATGAAAAAAATAATTAGCATAGTCATCAAATTTTGACAGCTTGAATTAGGAACATGTTTTGTCAAATTATTTTGATTTTCTGTATCTTAAAGAAAGAGAGAAGTTCAGTGGACACTGATCCTGGGCTGAGCGTTTAAAGAGACAGAAATGAAGGATGCAAGTAAATGGAGTAGAAGCCCAGGTGCTTTGAGGAGGAGCATAGTAGCAGGACAGAGATGCCTTGGGAGTTGATTTTTATTAGTTTTTTACACCATATTCAAGAATCGGTATTCATAACTTTCTTCTAGTAGCTTGTACATAAAATCTTTCTTACTTCCATTTTACTTGTGATGGCAGAACTATTTGCTGCTCTAGATATGTGGGAGATTTGCAAGGGTTTTTAATAATGTGTTCTGGAACTGCTTTACATGCCTAATTTGGGAATAGAAGGCTAAAATAAGCCATAAATTCAATGTTTTTGTTACGTACTCAGCTTTTTCTTGCTGCCTTGAAACATGGGGCGCAAAAGATACTTCTGACTTACTCTACAGGTTGCTGCAGTTTGTACCTCTATGGATATTTAGCTGTCTGTACTTTTTAAAATTTGTTTTGGGGCTTGATCCAAAGCTCATAGCACAACAAAAAAATTTTTAAATTATTATACTTTTTTTTTATTAATTTGAGTATTTAAAAACGTCTTTTAATACTGCCTGGTTAGTTTTGACTGCAATGCTCCAGTGTTTATTTTTATTAGCTGTGTGTGCAACCTGAAGCTACAGGACAAGTAGTTTGTCAAAAGTTTTCAAAGCGTTTTTGTTAATCTAAGATGGGGTTTTAAAGTTAGCTTTGCTGTTTGGTTTTGGGGTTTTTTTTAATTGAAATTAACCAAAACTTCAATACAATGGGTTGTTAGAATTGAATTGTATCTGGGTGGGACGTTAACGCAGACGCCTGATTACGATGTTCATGCGAAACTTCAAGCTGAAGTGGTGTGTGCTCGGATTAAACAGTACAAGGGGTGGTGGCATTTGCTGCCGCAGTATTTAAGTGCTGAGAAGAGAATCTGTTGTGCCTGCCAAGGCGAGCAGGTTCTAGTGTATGATGCGCGAGGCCTGACCAACGGGACGGTCAACTCTGCATGGGGCGAAGGAGGAGTTGGAGATTTTTCTGGGTTTTGCAGTGTTTTTTCGCAGGGGTAAATATGTGAGCAGTGAGCTGTTACACCGTGTTCTTCTTTACCCTCCGCCTTGTGCTTGATGGGTGCCTATCAGCAAGAAGGCTGGATGCCAACGCGTGGGCTAGAGAAGCACTTCCACTGCTGCCCCAGGGGCTTTTCACCCCTGTCTTCTGCAGAAGGGCTGGACTGGCCACAGCTCCTCAACCTGCTTTGGGAAGGGTGATGGTCACCTTCTCCTTATAGTCCAATGGGAAGCGCCCATCTAGTGAGATCACCCTCGTTCCTCATGGAGACAAAGTAGAGTGAATGCTCTCCCTCTTACTATTTTTTGTGTGTTTTACATGTGTAAGTTTTCCTGAGTAGCTTGGGAACTTGATCAAGAAAATCTTTCCTGCCCCATGACCGTGCCATGGCTTCACACCGATCCAGGTTGTTGAAAGTATCTGCCACCTTTGTGAATGCCACTGTCACGTTGCTTCAAGAGATGTACTGATGCTGCTGTACAGCAATTAGTGTGCCGTAATTATAATGGGGCTTTCTGTGAGGAGGCAAATGACCTGTGGTAATAAAGAACCGTTGCTGAAATTCAGATTTTAATTTTTTCTTAAGCAGGAATTCCTATTAAGCAATACTGACATCAACACGACAGTAAAACTATGAGCATTAGTTCAGAGAATATGGCTCTGTGACCAACTTAGCAAAAGAACTTGCTTCTTCCTAGGACGGGAAAGAAGACAGTATATATCCAGTTATAAACGGCTTGGATAAACAAAACCCTACAGAAAATCTGGGGGAAAAGTGGTATTAATTGTGTTGTGAGTATTTAATATTTCAAGGTAGGTGAAAACTACTTGGTTGCCTTTGAGTAATTATTAATTTACAGCTATTGATGATGGCTGAGATAAAATGCTTGATAAGTTAGGATTGCTGGAAATGTATTGGAGAGATACGTGAATTAGGGTTTTGCTCTTAGATTGAAAAATGGCATTCACTATCAAAAAATGAAAAACACTTGCGAAAACATCTAGGAGAATCGTTACAATAATTGCTGAAAAGCCAACTTTAGTAGAAATGCATATGGTCACCTGCAAATTTTGTAGAATTAATTAATCCAATTTGCAGAAATTACCAAAAGAGCATTTAAATTTATTCATGTTATGTGTTTTTGATCTTAGGAAGTTAGATCTTGCTGTAAAACTCTTTTGACACAATTTTTTTTTCTTGACACAATTTTTTTCTAGTTTTGCACAGTATGATGAGAGTCATCACTTAAGCCAAATAGTTAATCTTCTAAATCCAAGATTTTCAAAAGCGGGTGTCAAGCTATACTAGTCCCTTCCTTTTAACTCTTGCATAACAGAGGGAGGCTTCTGAGCCCAGGACTGACTTTACCTCCCCTCCCTCCATAACCAACCCGCGTGGTGTTACTGGAGTTGGTGCAGGAGCTCTGTTGGTAGGGTATGAGCCACCAGAAAAATAACTTGCTTCCGATGTCTCTTTTGGCGTTTTGCAAAATAGAATGTACCAAAAATAACATTAATCTAACACCTATTCCTGCATCGCAATTTAGCCCTTTTATAACTTTGTTAAACGTTGATTTGTAAATGCTTAACGGGCCATTGCAGGAAGGAAGGCCCCTGCTCCAGCTTGGAAGCTTCACCTCTGCTGGGCTCCCAGCTGGAACCAGCGGTACAGAGAAAGGTCAGCGTACGGCTGGGGAGTGGGGTCGGGAATCACCGTCCTCGGCGCTCATGGGAAGCGTCCCGGGAGTGCCCTTTGCCATGGAGGGGAATCACTTTGGTCACAGCTGCTGGCACCGAGGCTTTGCAGGACTTCTACAATCATGCTAAAGGAAGTTACAGTCTAAAAGGAGTATTTTTATCTTAACGGTTTTGAACATCTGTGCAAGCCACCTAGATGTCATAAACTGTTGTACTCCTTGCTACTTGTTATGCATTGTGCCACTTACAAAAAAACCTAAATCACAGCTAATGACAGCTCAACTTTGCTTTGCTTCCACCTCCCACTCTGACAGTCGAGGCAGCAAGAATGGCCTTAAGCCCGACTGGAAGGAGAGGGGACTTGTGAGAAGCACTGTCTGAAAGAAACCTTGAAGTTAGTTGATGATGGAATCTAAACCAAAGAAAACTCTATTAGGGATATATGTAGGATCTTGGGAATGTGGTGGATCAGGCCCAGAAAAACCATGGAAGCTTGCTATCTGAAACAGTAAATCTGTTCCTTGACCTTATCTGTCATGTAAGTAACAATCCCCTGTTGCATATACTCCCGCTTGAACCCTCCAAGTTCTAGTCTCGGGAGTTTGTGGGGAAAAGACCAAGACAAACCAACCCACTGTCATCATCCAAACCTGGTGTTTGCCTGCAAATACAGAAGAGATGGAGGATTGATGGAGGATTTTCTTAAATTAAACACAAATGTATTTGACTTTATAATTGTTTTGCTACTTTATAATTGTTTTGCTCTATCATCTTGAGCAGAGGTTGAGCTGAATGACGACGTTCCTGGTCCAGTTCCACTCTAACCTCATGCAACCACAGGCCAGCCTCCTTCCTCCCCATTTCAGGCAGACCCCTGGCTCCATGTCAGAGTCTCTGGGGGGCTGGAGGCCCCAGGAAATCCAGCCAGCTGAGAACTGCTTTATGTTCCAAATGGGTGAATTGTCCTGCACATCAAGAGTATGACAGAGTTTCACTGTTTGTTTTTCAGCTCGGCTTAGCTAAATCTGCTTCCCCTGCTCGGTGCTGGTTGCTGCTGTTTGGCCTGCTTGACCTTGTTTCAGTTCTTGCCTGCTTCTCACCCCGGCCCTTTTTCTGTCGTACAGTCTGTTGTTCCCTGCCTTTGTCTGTGCCCTTCCGCTTATCCAGCTTACCCAATTTGAAACATGTTTCTCTGGTTCCTGTGCTTCTCCCACAGATTTTGTCACTGATGCTGTCATGGTGCCTGACTCATAAAATGGTGCTTTGATTCGTGATCCCTCTGCCTGGACTTAGCTATAGGACACAAGCGTGTCTTGGTCATGTCTCCCAAAACCTCCCTATGTCTGGAAACTGGAGCAGATCATGTCCTGGATCCAAGAGAGGTGGCCTGAATGCCAACATTTACTCTTTCCTGTACATGGGCTGAGGTGATGCCTCAAGTGAAAGCGACTCCTCTTGAGTGAGCTAGGAGAAGGGCTTTGCATTATCTCCTACCAATAACTGGTGTGGCCTTTACACGGTGGTTTGGTGATAAAAACTTTAAAACATGGCTGAGGGATTTTCATCTCAAAGAATGAGACATAGCAAGAGTACCTCACCTCAAAGAGGGGAATGAGTGCGGGGCTTCGGGTAACAAGTGGCACAGATGAGTGAATAAAGCTGCTGATAATGCAATTAGCAGGAAGGCATTTGCGACTTCCTGGGGTTCTATTCGTTTCTAGAGCTGATAATGAAGGGGAGTTAAAACTTCCTTCCTTTTTAGTGCCACAGGACAAACCGTGCTTCTGTACTCCTTTACAGCTCTGAGAGCACGGTAGGCAGAAACTTACTGAATCAAAGAAAATTCCGATTTGAGTCAGGTGTTCTGGGGAGACCAGGCGAGAAACAGGGGTGTACAAGGGAGACTTAATGTAAATCGCAAAAGGAAGAAATTATTCACAGGACAGGGGAAGGCCTTAAGGAGCTACTGATGTGCAATCTCTCTCCTGCAAATTATGGGAAAGTAACCCATTTTTTGGTCTTTATTTTTGTTTCTTACATAATAGCTCATCTCCAAAAGGATTTAGAGCAGATTTCCCTAGAGTGACTAAGCCAGTTTCAAAAATCTGGGAAACAAAATCTGATTGGGAAGGCTGCTTTTCCCCTCTGTACCCAACCAAACAGATAAAAATACGACTGTGGCTCATTTAATACAGGCCATCAAGGTTACCACCTCACCCTGGAAGGGATCCAACGTAGAAATTCTGGTTTGTTTTCTAATTCTCATAAGCAAATCCTTTTAACAAATAAAAGGAATGGTAAAGGATTGTAGCTTTTTTTTTCTGTCTTTTTTTTTTTTTTTAATAGAAAAGAGGAAATGGAATTGCAGAGGGGGTTCCTATTCCTCTGCCCTCAAAGAAAAGGAAGCAGCATGAGCATGAATCTCCTGCCTGGAAGAATGAATCAGCCATCTGGCAGTTTATTCTGATCTTCTCTAGTGGTGAACCTCTGGCCGTTAATTCAGACATGGAATTGGTACCTACCCGCTCCTCGCTCAGTTTCTTAACTGGGTGACTGATCAAGAGCTCTCTTTGGATCAAGCATAGTGAAAGTCCTTGTTGCAAAGTCTTTGTTAAATCATCTCTGAATTGGGCTCAATATCAGAAATGGTGGACTTTGAAGCTCTTAAAGTGCAGCTGTTATGAGAAAGGTGACATAGTCCTGTAGAATACTTCCTCCTACAGTTCTCCTCAAAACTTCTTTTCTGTTAGATTCAAATCCCTTCTAGAAAGGTCAGAATTTAAAATATCTCTATTTCCTTATCATGCTTGGATCACACTTTTTTTTTCTTTTACATTTTTTCATTGTATTGGAAAGGACACTACAGTGCTAAAACTATACAGAAACTTTAAGATGTTCTTTGATTTCATCACAAAGTCTGAACAGATGGTAGAAGCCCATTCTGGAATTGTTAGCTTACAAAAAGTGGTGTGCTAGCAGAGAAACTGCTTTTCATCTCCTCTTCCCTGTTGTACCAACTGGAAGGCTCAGTCCCAGAAGCATGGAAAATGCAGAAGTTAGGTTCGTCAGAGAGCCTGTTTTGTCCTGCATAAAGACAACAAATAAAACAGTTAAGAACTTGTTGCATTTTTCTGCCCCCTATATTCCCACCCACCGTTTGAGAGATTGTTGCATTTGCTCCTTAGATGGGTGCTACATAAACTGGTTTATGGTGGCAATTTGCATGATCTGAGCGTGGTGCTGTGTTAGGAATCCTCCCAGGGCACAGCTGGCTTAAGAAACTCCTACCTTCTGGTCACTGGAGCAGAGCAGAAACATTCCTCTATCCGAGCACAGCTACCTTCAGTTGTGCTGACTGAATCGCTTATGTAGTTGTACTCTAAATAGCATCTGAGAAATTATCTGGTTTAGCAAAAAAAAAAAAACCCAAACAACCAGTCCCTTAGAAAACAAAGGGCCCTATCCCCTTCTCTGGTGAGGCAACAGTTTTGCTTTGACAGCAGCCAGGCAAGCAGCTGAATGAAGAACTGGCAGGGAGGAAATGAACTGGAGAGTGCAAAATCCTCTTAGGCAGGCTCTGTGACCAACGGTTCCTCATGTGCCGCTGCACCTGCAGTCTAGTCTCCAGAGTGTGTCCATGCTTTGTTGTCATGAGTTTAAAAAAGCAAATTCTGTCATGTGAGACAGGAGACCCAGAAGTGCGACGAATGTGGGCTTCCAAGGTCTGAGTCAGCTTTGGAAATGGGCTGAACTCTCTGCCATGGTGTTGTCAGCACTTGCACACTCATTCCTTCACAAACACACCCTAAAAACGATGTCACGTTTTCTTCTGCTAAACACATTTGCCTAAAAAATCTCAGCTATGAGGTCAAGTGTGAACTACAGTGTTTTGGGAATAGACCAAATATCTGACGCACATGCTGATATGTGAATTTTATGCACAGCTGACTCTGAAGCTGCTTCGGTGGTGTGCTTCTGCCAGCTCTCGCAGTGGACTGCTATAATCTTGCGAAGTTCTGGATTTGAGTTGTAATATGAGTAGCCCTATTGTATCTCAAGCAGAGGATCCATTACTGGAATTCCGTGTGCAGGCAAAATGTTAGTTTTGAAAGCATGTAGTTTATTTTCGTGGAAAAGCTGTCAGAAGTTGACTCTGTATGGGGAAGGCACAAATGGATCCAGCTCCTTTCCATCTATTTCTGTGTGTAATTTAACAACCATACAGATCATGGGCAAGTTTAAAACTTACTTGAGGTTTGGTATGTTGGTGTTTTTTTTTTTTTTTAACAGATTATCTTTTAATCACGATTCTTCTACAATTTCCAGACACACATTAACAGATGCACATTTAAAGATCGGCATCTGTAACTGTAACTGAAACCTTGAACACAGTTTTATAACTAGGCATTCAGGATACTATTTTAAAGCGTTGCCTAGAAAACAACCTTTCTTCTGATTTTCTTATTTTTTCCCCAACCTTGACAGGAGGTGAAAAAAACTTTCTGAAAGGTGAATTCAAGCTATAGAATATAATTTATTAGAATATAATTTATTTTTCTAAGTCTGTTTTATGGACCAACTGACAAATTGTATCTGGAATTGCTAGGTGACATCAACTCATATTACACTAGTTTTTTATTTTAAACACTCCTTATCTGATCACAGTTTCCATTATAAGTGTCATTTGCTCTTCGATGCCTCATCTTAGTTTTGAAAAGACTGGAACTGATGGATACTCTTCTCTTAAATGTCCTGCCTTTGTTAAGCAGGTGAGCAGAGTAACTCAGCTTAGTGCCTGCTTAGTTATGCTAACCCTCTCCCCAAAATTAAAAGTAGATAAACACAAGAGGATGATTAGACTAATTACCAGAACAAAACTATTCTTGTGCTGACTGATTTAACTATAAGCTTACGTGCAACTATTCAGCATGAATAATACACTTGGCATAACACAATACAGAGAAAAAAGTGTAGAAGGAATCACTGAATTGTGCGTTTAGAAAATAAGCAACACATTTTATATTTGGTTAAGTATTCTATACTGCTTATAGGTGATCGTTTCAGTTCATATGAATCTTCATGCAGGGAGGAAAAAGGAATCGCCTAGGAGCAAATGACAATTTAAACTGGGAATGCACTTAGTGGTGGGCAGAAGCAGAAAACGTTTCGGGCGAACGCTCCCAGCCACAAGAAATGCCATCAGTGCCAGCAAACACTGCGCCTGTTTGTATCGCCACGCAGGCTTGCAGTTCTCCAGATAAGGCACCCTGCACCCATGCGGGCGACTGTAAATTTATCTTCAATACCACAGGCTCCCTTGCACACAACTTCGCTTCCTGAACGCAAAATGAACGGAGACGGGGCAGCCGGGCTGCGGCTGGCTTTGACAGGGCAGCGGTGGCCTGGCGCTGGCGGGGACGCCGGCCCGGGAGACAGCGGCCCCAGGGCTCGCCTCACCGGTCCCCTCGCCTTCCGCGCTGTTAGCGAGGAAAAACTGCGAGACTGAACTTTGCCTCCGCTGAACAATTATTTTCTAATTACTTCTGCGCGGCAAGGGGAAAGGACACCAGGCCCCGCTCTCCTGTGAGGCAGGGCGCGTCCCCCGGGCTCCTCTCAAGCCGCGGCGCGGCCGTGCCGAAGTTCGCTCTCTCCTTTTTCGGCCGCCCGCCTCCTTTCGGTTACCCGATCCCGCCCCGAGAACGAAGCCAGCAGCTGAGCCGCCTTTCCCGGCCGCACACGCAGGGGGCCGGCCCAGCCCCGCTCCCCCTCAGGCCCTCCCACCGCCCCCGCAGGCCGGGGCGGAGCGGAGCGGAGGGGTGGGGGGGC
>VWZL01002142.1:23388-40412 GCA_013396915.1 Stercorarius parasiticus | reverse complement strand
GGAGGCGGCGGCGGCGGCTTCTTCCTGCCGCAGCCCGGCCGGGCCCCTCCGCCGGGCGGGGGTTCGGTGCCCGCGGAGGCGCGGGGTGGGCGCTGCCCGGGCGCGTTGGCAGCGCGGCCGCTTCGGAAAGGCGGCAGCAGCGCAGAGGGCACCTCATGTGCTCCGCGCCGGCTCCGCGCTGGGGGGGAAGGAGGAGAAACGCGACTTGGATCGCTTCCCTCGGAGCCCTTGTGCGACCGGTTTTATGCCGTCTGGGAGTTCTGTTCAATCCTGGTTTAAATGACCAGAAACTGGATTTCCGAGCGTTTCCTACAGTAAGACGTTCTCCGAGTGTAGGTCTCGCTGTTAACTCTTGGCAGTTCAGTCTCGGTTTGTGATTGACGACTTTTCTCGTTTATAATGCTTGGCCATTCGAAACAACTTTTCCCCCTTTCCATATTCTCTCTTCCCTAAGGCCAGTATTTATTGATGTATTTATTATTCGTGGAGTGTTTATCTGGTATTGAGCTGTCCAGGGCTCACAAAATACCCATGTGCAGGCTGGTTGGTTATGTGCAGGTAAATAAATACCACGAGTGATTGTGCAATTGACAGACATTAATCTCTGTCGTCTTGGTATCACTTGCCCAACTCTTATTTTTGCGGATAAATCTTGGTAGTGATCAGTCACAGAATCTCAGTGCCACAGATCTTGTTTGGGGCTCTGTACTGGATAAGAGGTTTTGTTTTCCCGGATCACCACAATAACAATTTCATTACAAAATGAAATGTGTGAGAAGGCAGCCGCCATGCTGTTAGCATAAGCCTTCCTCTTTTTGCTGCTTTTGGCACTGGGGCTGCATGGGGGGGAATCCCCATACTGTTCTGATTAATTAAACAAAGACAAAATCTTCAAAGTTATGCAAAGGAGGAAAATAAGAATTAATTGCCATCTGTAACAGATAGATCTTGCTTCGTAACCAGTGGGGCTCATGTGGGTCCTTCTTATCAAAACCAAAGACATTTTATGGTGTCATCAACAGGAGTGTTTTATGCAACCTGTGAAAGAAATCCATGAATTTCTGTTGCTGTTGTTTGTAGCAATTTAATTTTGTAGCAAGTTAACTTTGGTAAACTTAACGTTGGATTTGTATAAACTTAAATTCAAACAAACAAAAAACCCCCAGGCATATAACTGGGGGATGTGAGAGAGACTCATTTTCCTGTGAAACTTCCTAGCGCTCACATATCTCCCAAGTTATGTATTTGGGCCAGAGTTACATTTTTGGAGCTTTTTTCATCCATTCACAGTTTCAAGAAGATCATGCTGAGTAAAATCAATAACCAATGTAAGGGTTAGTTGAACTTGTATTTCAGAAGAGTAGTTAAAATTTATGTTATAGATCTTTTCTTTTGGCATAAAGTCTTGATGTTTTGCAAGCGAAAGCTGAAATTATTGGTTTGAGTAAGTTGGTTGAACTGAATGGTGCTATGATATTTTAATATATTTTTAAAAAATTGGGTTCTGTGAAATGATGAAAAATTGGTAGGTTCATAGCTTATTAAAATATTCGGTTTAAAAATGGATTGTGCTACTTGAAGGGCATTCTGTTTTTAAAATAGGAGTATTCAATTAACTGACCGTTAATCTAACTCAAATTCCATAAATGTATCACATTCCAGCTTTACATGTTAAAGTCTTTAAAGGCATAAATGTGTGGAATGAAGTAATTTCCACTTGGAAGGAGCGTAAATAGAATTGTCAGTTAAATGATCTCTTTCGTTTTATTTTATTTCAGTATAACTTATCAACAGCAACTGAATTATTTTTTAAAAAAGTAATGTAGACAGCTTCTCTTGAATATTACATGCTACTACAGTCTCCTGTAGAAAATAGCTGCAGGCAACAACCCACTTGAAAGTGCGTGTGCTCTTGTTGGTGGGAGCAACTACATCAGGCTTAGTCAAATCATGAAATAATGTTAGCACATCAGAGCATTATGAACTTTTTTAAATTAGATTGCTCTTTGTCACTTATGGTTCAAATTTAAAATTATTTGAGAGTCCTCATTTGTCATTTTCATTTGTGGTGTTACTGGCTCGGTTGTTTTGCTGCAGGCAAATATAGCAGAGATTAGGTTTTCTGGAACTTGTGTGCCAGCATAAACAGGTTGTATGTTTTACAGAAACTTTAAACACTTTTGTTGCTTATTTTCACCAAATGAATCTCCAAAAGTAAGCAAATATTTCTGCTGGTTACTTATGCTTCTTGGTTGTGTTACTGGAATGCTGTGTTTTGTCAGATGAAATGAGGTTTTGAACTCAGTGTGATCTCTGCCCACAGTGTCACCATTTCTTCTCCGATTAATTTGAAAACTTAGGAGAATATTGTAGGTGTGAATTTCCAAAATGGTACTGTTGGGTTTTGGTGGTGGGTTTGTTTGGTTTGTTTTTTTTTTGTTAGTTTTTGGTTTGTGGGTTTTTGTGTGTGTGTGAGGAATTAAGAAAATGTACTGGAAGAGGAATGTGTTGTAGATCATATGTGTGTCTGTCAGCTAGATGCTAGAATTTCTGAGAGCTTCATCTGCTTCAGTAATTGTCTTGTAATGGAAAGAAGTGATTGATAGCAGCCATCAACATATCAGTTTAATATTCTTAAATAAGCTCTGCTCACTTTCTGAGTATCACATTCGCATTCTGAAAACTTCATCTTCCTTATGTGAGGATCACTGAAAAGAAGAAGAGAGAATGAATTGATAACTTAGCCCTTGGGAAATTGGGGTGGTCAGGGAATTAAGAGTTTTAGATTGGAAAATAGGAAGCTTATACACAACAAATCTATGTCGGAATGGAAGGAGCTCTTTTCCATATGCATCACAAAAACTTCGGTGGTGACATACAGGCTTATTGCATTGGTTTAGATTCAGCGCTATCCGACGTTTTAGATCACCTCTGCTTTTAAAGGGTAAGTAAAAATGGGAATTCTTCATGGTCCCATAGCTCTTCTGTCACTGGCCCTGGCAGTCCTGCGGTTTGATCTGCCGAGGTCCTCTTCCCGCCTCCTGACCCTTCTGTCTTGTTGGCTATGGACAGAGGTGGAAATAAATGGGGCTACAGGTGGATGAAACGACCTGGTTAAGATATTAAGATTCCCTCTGCCAGGAAGGAGTTCATAGTGTGCCGAGTTACTCGCTACAATCTGTTCAGGTTCGACCTCCTGGAGGAAGATCTGGCCACTGAGTCGGTGGCGGTTTATGGTGGCCTGGGGTCGCTCCGTTGCACCGGCCGCCCCTGCACCCCAGAGGGCGCTGGGGAGGTGGCGGAGGGTCTTCGTGGGGAGGGCACGCCTGGAGGGTAGTCAGGGGAGGGAGGCCTGGAGTTTTGTTTTGGTAAAGGAAATTGGGGAGGGAGAACATTTTGTTAACCTTTGCGGTATTACATCAGCATCACTGAAGGTCTTGCTCGAGCATTTCTTTTTTCTGAAAGACCGCTTTCTGGAGTAAACCAGTTAAGCTCCTCCACCATTCTGTGAACAGATTTCATGTTGGAAGATTAGTCCAGTGACTGCAGTTGACTTTTTATATTGGAAAAAAAAATTGCTTTCAGAAAGTTGTCTTTGTGGTTTAAGGGTAAGCCTTGAAATCTGATGTGACTTTTAACAAGGTCAGATATTTACTTATGAATGATACAGTGAAAACTTCTGTTTTGAGAGTTGGAGATTAAAAGCATGCTTTCAATTGCATGTTGTTTTAATTATAACTTATTTTAAGTTTTTTCATGTTGCAGTTCCTAAGAATCTGTTGAAGTTGGATTTTTTTTTTTTTTGAGTAAATATGAAGTAAGTGAAACTTCTGTAGATCACCACAGACAAATGTAGGGCTAATGCTGACTTGTTCTAGTTGGGAAGCTTGAGGGGCTGTTGTCTGATGGGCTTCTGTCTTAAGGAAGATGTTTTGCAGTTAAGGTATCAAAGCAAAAACTGTGTTCTCTTCTTTTGTCCTCTCAGTTTGATGGCTGGGATCACTAAGACTAGGCCGGAGTCCTAAATTTGATGGGTTATGCTATTGCAATATTTCACAGTATGCTCTATCCCTTTAGGTTTTTAGTATCTCTGTTGTCTCCAAGTGTTCCACTATTAAGAAAACCTCAGATCTGTGAGATCTTGAGTAGAGAAGGGAGAGCAAGACATTTCTTTTCTTTCATCTCACTAACATTTTCCCTCAACTGGTCAGATCTGAGGAGAGATCTGGCACCCAATTTCTGGAGATAGGGATGTGGGAAGATTTGATCCCCTCAACGTACTCCCTTGGCTTTCATGTGACAGCTTTTCCTAGCCTTTACTGGCTGTGGAGTTGCATGGAGGAGCACAGGCGCAGTCTGTTTTTAAACTTCTCCATCCCAGTTTCAGTCAGAAGTAAAGGACATGCAGGACTGCATTTGTATGCAGTTATCTCTTGTCTTATTGTGATTTCGGAGGGAAATTAAGTTAGTTGTCATGTAACTGCTTTGTCCAAGTATACACTTTATGTCCAGGTATGTACTTTATTGTTGTCTGTTACATACGTTTTTTTTGATCGCGTAACTAGCAATAACTTCCCCCTCTGGAGGGCTTATTTTTGTAAAAGAACATAATCAGAAGAGTGAGTAGATATAAGAAGATAGGCATATATTGGGTGGGTAGATTGTGATCTGTGACTGAGAAGGTAATCACAATACCCACCCAAAACAAAATCTAGAGATGAGAGTGTCGGTTGTGTTTTTTTTTTTGGTAGATGAATGTGTTATTTTCTTACGGTTCTGCGTCTGATAGCTTATTAGTCCTGCCCTTACACCTTTTATGCATTTTAGTTTTCCATGCTTTCATTTCAGTAAAGGTTAATCATTGGATTAGAGCAAGGGAGTATGTGTGGCACTAGAAGTCAGTGGAAGAATTTTTGTTTTCTACAGCATTTCTTTTTTCTTAGTGCATCCGTGTGGCTTCTAGCGAGGAAAGTAGTTTTGCATCTGTTCCCATTGTTCTTGAGTTGATAGGGCAAGCCAATGACTCTTTCTTTTATTTTGAAAAAGGTCTCAAATGGTGCATGTTGCCATGTAATATGTATGCCTGTATTGGTCGAGATTGATAAGAAGTATTATAGCTGGAGTCTGAATTTCAGGGCTTTCTATTAGCAAAACAATGAAAAGAAATAAAATACACTGACATTTCAGAAAGCACAAAACATTTCTGACCACTTAAAAAAGAAACAACAAACCTTAGGAATGCATGTTTTGTTTAGTTGGGATTGCATTCCAAAATAGGCTTTGAGTTGTTGTTGAGGTTTGGTGAAATACTGCTCAACTTCTGGCCAGTGAGTGAGCTTGGGGTGATCTGCAGAACAACTAACCTTACCTGCAGGCTCCCCACAAGTTTCTCCCTTCCCCAGTCTGCCCCACTCCCACTAGTGACCGGTATCACTTAGTCTACACGCTTGTGGGTTTGATGCTTCCTGGGAAGACATGGTGAGGTAGTACATGTAGTCACATAGCAAAGAGAACTTAATGCAGTTATTTTCCTATTGCTTAATACATGTGATCTGCCTAGAAAGAGATGAATTTTTTTGATTTGGAGGTAATGTTGCAGTTCTTGGTTATGGCTGAATTGCATTTTTTTACTTAACGTAGTATTTCAGCCTACGTTTTGTGAAATATCTTCCCTGCAGCATCTCATCTGGGGAAAGAAGATTGGCTTTTACTTTGTTTGCAAATAAAAATAAGCTGTAAAGCTTTTCTGTCATTCATGCAATTACCTGTTATTCCTTTAGGTAAAAGTCCTAGTTCATCCCTTAAGAAGGATAAATTCTGGAAATTTGGACCACGCCAAGTCTTAGTAAGCAGATAATATGCAAGTGATATAATTGGCTGACTTTATTTGTTGGAGTGTAATTTTCCAGCTGGGAGTGTTCAGTACAAGGAGAGTTTATGTGGAGTAGGGGTGTGAATATTGAAGATCTGTATTTTTTTATATGTTACTTTTATTGTCTTACTATGAGTAAGATAATATATTGAATATATAGATAACTGAAGTTACCAAAAAAATAAGATGTAAGCGGTAAATGTTAGGAATACAATTTTGTAATTCATACAGCATTCATTTGAAGTGTCTAATTTTTAATTTGAAGGTGATTTTGTATGACAGCAGTCCTGGAATAAGGTGTTTTTTTATAGTTATGGATATAGTGGCCAACTAATTTAATTTGAGTAATAAGGCGGTACATCCTGACCACTGGCAATATTTTTCATTTCACTTCTGATCTTCTTAGAAACAGAATTGATTAATTACGATGTTTTTTTCCAAGGAAGAAAATAGGGAAAATAGGCAGTGCTGTGCTTGTGGCAGACAAATCAGAAGTAGAATTGATAGAGACTATTGTATCTTGATTTAGGGTAAAGAATACAATTTAAATACAGTTGAAAAGGAAAGGCTGTGATATTCATAATTAAAGACTAATAACATCAGTATTTTTAAAGTTTCATTGAACTATTTTGGGATGGGAACTACATTCTTACAGGAAGGTTCCAGTTTGGTGCGCTGCCATATACTGTTTTATTTTTGTTGTTGCTTTATGTACCTGTTTGAAAACTATATACAAAATACTTTCTTTTAACTGCACATAAAATAAAGCTTTGCATTATGGATGGGCGGTTGCTTCCTGGAAGTGACCCCACAATGAAAAAATTATTTGTGTTCTAGGTCACAGAACCGTACAGGAGGGAAAGGCCTTCTGGAGGTCTAGTTCAGTCATGTTAAATTCCTATGAAGATTCATGCCCTACCACCCCCCCGTATATGTTTGGAAAGTATTCCTTGATATGATGGAGGTTTGAGAAGCTAATGACCTGTTTTAAAGCTGATTGTGGTTTTTATGGTGACTTAGTGAAAAAGAGAGAGGTGAATGGCTGCAAAATTACTTTTTTTGGTGCCTACTTTCCTCTTCTTTCTGGTTGCGTTTACTATCTTTATTCTTCTCCTGCTGTCCATGCTCAAGCTTCACTGCTGTGTCTATGACAGCGTCTTGAAAATAAAACTTCCTTTCCTAAGCATTTACCTGTTCACTTCAGTGTTGTTCGTGGACCGATCACAATGATTCTTCTTGTGCTTTTCATATTTAAGCAGTGATATTTTTATTCATTTTCATAAGTATTATTTCTAGAAATCTACAGTTAATTTGAAACTATGGTAACCAGAAAGGAAAGCTGCACAAGTATTTCTCTTGCATCTGTGGTATAGGTCTATTGTTATTTGCCTAATAAATGATTGGCCAAAAAAAGGTGAAACTGGCTTTTGCATATTGATTTACCAAACAGAGAAATTGTTCACTAAGGCAAATACTTCAATGATAATGGAAAAATATTTCATTTTTTTTCTGCTTATGTGGCTGGATTACATTTTTGTTGTGTTTAAACTGCTCTTGTTTTATTAAGTGGGTTTCCATTCGACTTTGTTAAGCTGTATTTTCAAAACTGACACATTTCTATTGGTATTTGTTTAATTTTAAACATGTTTATGAATTAAAAAGTATTGCTGGTGTAGCAATGTGTGTATGCTACATTGCTACTCTACTGTGAAATAGAACAGATTTTGTAAACTAGAAGACCTGTGGCGTGACAGTACAAAAATAATCAGAAAAATCAGCTTTTAGGCATCTTATTTCTCTTGCTGCATTGCATTGTCTTTCTGGTTATACTGCTCAGTTTCTATTCAGCAATGCAATGGTTTTATGAAAGTTAATAAAGTTGTGTACTTAGAGTATACTTGTGCCTCAGAGCAGTCGCTGCTGAGCAAAAATTTTCAAAGGTGGCAAGACACAGGTTATACATGTCAGTATGATATAAAAATGTGAAAAAATTTTTTAGAAACTTTCAGTGCAATAACACTGTGGATAGAAGAAAATATAGTAAGTCATTCTCTTACACTCAGTAGGACAGGTATTAAGATTCTTCATATTGACCCCCAAATGCAGTAACAGTCTTGGTTAAACTGAATTCTCAAGTTTTTTCCTTTTTGTGCCAAGGGGGTATAAACTATGTGAAGCCTACCTTGCATTCAGAACTGGTTAGGGAAGTTTTGTTTACAGAGAGGATTTATGCATCCTTGCATAATCCTACAAATGGGCTTAGTTTTCCTCTACATCCAGTGAAGAGACGCATGGAAAAATTCTAACAGTTCTTCTGGATGCAAGATTGAGTCCATGTTCTTGACAGCTTGGGGATTTAAGAAACTTAACTGAAGTTTTTCAGTTCCTTTACAGTAAGGACTATTTGACAGTATATAACGAAGTAAGCATCCTAGAAGATGAAATAGGATTACCAGGATGAAGGAAAGTATACGAAGGAAGGTGTGAAAGATAGGATAGTGTCAGAATATGTTAATGCTTACTAGAACCATTTCAGAAATATGTTCTGTGTGGAATATGTTGGCATAGAGTTATTAGCTACATAAAGTATAAATAACTGCTTTTATGTAAAATCTTAATCTTGGAATATGTTGTCCTGTTAGGTGTGGAAGGTGCAAATGTTTGTCTTAAATGTTTGATGAAGTTAGGAATTGAAAAATTAATCGTTAAAGCCTTCCATGAGGGGATCTGGAGGAGAGAAATCAAGGTAGCAAGCCCTTGAAAAGGGAAAGTTGTTTTTTACTATGACAGCAGTTGGTGGAGAGACTAGTTACTTAGCTGACGTGAAAGAACCGAATTGGGCAGTTATGTAACTGGAAGTAATTTTGGAATGTAATTCCACGTAGAGTTATAGAATCATTAAATGGTCTAGGTTGGAAGGGACCTTAAAGATCATCTAGTTCCAGCCCCCCTGCCATGGGCAGGGACATCTTCCACTAGACCAGGTTGCGCAAAGCCCCATCCAGCCTGGCCTTGAACACTTCCAGGGATGGGGCATCTGCAGCCTCCCTGGGCAACCTGTGCCAGTGTCTCACCACCCATGCAGGGTTTCCTCTGTCTTTCGTAGTTGTCTTCCTTCCATACTTGTTCGAGCTACTGAAGATGTGTCTTCACCACATAACTAGGCCAGTTCAATGGCTAGGTGCTGCTAATAGGGTAGTCCTGTGTCTGTGTCCTGACCCCATGTTCTGTTCTTTGCCTTGTGCCTGTGTTTTCTGCCCATTTGAACCCCATAGGTGAACTGGTTTACAGAGCTAAACTGTGAAGAAGAGTAGTTTTCTGTGGGTTAAATCTCTGAGGACTCAAATGGGTGCTCCTGAAAAAAAAAAAAGGATACAGGAGCTTTCGGCCAGTGAGACTATAGAATTGAGGGGGGCTGCAGTAGTTGAAGTGTTGTATCAGTTGCCTGGCCCAACAGTAGTGGCAATTTTTTCCTTAACTGTAGGACCAGGAAAATAAAACTTTACCCCTGCTGTTGTCTGCTACTTCTCTTCCTGATCTTACTCTTAAAAACCATTTGGGCGGTATGCCAGTTCCAAAAGTAATCCTCTAATCTTTGTAGTGATCTCTGTTTTTATCTTTTTTTCTTCTGAAATGTTACATAGTCTGTCATAGATCAATTAGAGCTCTGCAAGGAAATTCAGGACTGCTGTTGATTTGCATTAATTTATGCAGGCAGGAAGATCATGTACATTTTTCTTTGGTTTCAGTCTACGCGCTGGTTTGAAGTTGTGCAGGTGTTACTTGGAATGAGATGGAAGGGGTGAGAGAAGATTAAGGAATGGTTATAGAAGAGTTTCCACCTCTGAAGGTTTTCTTCCAGCCTTAGTATGGTTAATCAGAGGCTGTTGTCAAAACCATCCTAGACCTCCTCCTTCAGTTGGATGCTTACCAGCCTGTTGTGGTTAGATCTTATTATGAGCCTTTGCACTCGAGTTTTCCGTGGTTTAGGGAAGCTGCAGTGCCAGTTCTATACGTGAGGTCTGCCTTTTTACGGATTGTGGACCATCCTATGCAATTATCTTAAATCCTTCCCTCCCGACTCATCTCCCTCCTCGCTTCTGAGTTTTTGGGGGCATGCTGAGACTACAGGGGGTACCTGATAATTAAACCAGACATGCCCTTTTTTAATATCATAAAATATTAATATTGTCCTTCAAAGATACTGAGAAATAGACCAAATAACCCCTGAACAAGTTGCCTGCCTCTCCTATCTATCTCACTTTAGGCTCGGTTCAGAGCATTTTGTTTTCTTCAGCTCTTGGAAAAACACTTCAGGAGTGTTTTTTACAACGTGGTATCCTCTGATATTTTTTAGCTAGCTAAGAAGATGCTGGCTTACAGCTTTGGGTGTTCGGGAAGAGCTTTTCTGTTGATTGATCAGAAACTATTGCAATAGCGATTGTTTTAATTCTTCACCATTTTAGAACTTATATCTGGGGAAACTGGTCTGCTCTAGGCAGAAGCTATGATTTGTTGAATATAAGCTTCTATTTGAATAATCAAACTGACAGCTACACTGTAGGCTGTGTTTTTGTGCTTTGTGAAGTTGTAGCCTGGTCAGAAATGCTAGACAACAGGAAAGCCACATGTACAAAATTTTTGGAGTTTTGTAGATTGTTTTAGGTCATGCAGAGGATTATAGAGATTCGGGTTGTTCAGTATGCATTTATATAAGCCATGTTGGAACAGCAGTTGCTTTTTGGGTGTTGAATTTGTAGAAGGCAGTGAGGGTGGCTAGTGGGCATTGGTTCTCCCCAGTTTTGCAGGTGCTCCTTAGGACTGTTGTGAATATAAGGCGATCGCCTGAGTGCTCTCTGTTTCTCCTTACTGCTGTTGAAATGTTTCTGTGGGACTTCCCTGCTTGGAGGCATGCCAAAATGAGTGTGTGGGAAGACTTAATACTTGCTACTTACATAGCATTTTGTATGTTCAAAGTCTTCCGCAAATATTAACTAATCTTTATTTAACATTTGAGCCCAATTTCTGTCAGTATAAATCAGTAACAGCCAGTTATGACCCCTACCTTTTTTGATGTCAAAAAAACTAAATGCTGTACTAGTGTAGTTAAGAATAATCTTTATCATCTTATTAGCATACCATTTTTGTCACTCTACCCTTCTGGCTTAGTGTGGCGTAGAAAAAAGTTATCAATAGAGTATAGTACTACTCTTCAGGAGGTCCCTGCGTTGTAGGATGCTGAGTGCTGCAAAGAATGGCATTTCGTTCATTTCATGTGTGGTATTTCAAGCTTTTCTATGCTAGTTTTTGTTTCTGGTCTGTTAAGGTTTATTTCTTTCCAGTCTAGGGAACCGTAGCGTATTCATAACAAGCAATGCTGTGAGAATAATGTTCATTCTGAGCTTGCTTCTTGAGAACTGTGTGTCATTCATCTTAAAATGTAGTCTTAAGTTGAAAATTATTTTAATTACTTACTGTATACCTGTACTAAAAAGTTACAGAGATTTTCCCTGTGTTCTGGCATTATAAATGATAATTGTCAGTTAACTGATACTCATTAATATAACCGGTGTGACAAATTCATTAAGTTGTTAGTGCTCTGATTACAGTAAGGTCCTTGCAACACCAAACCCAAGGTAGCTATGTACGTTTTTTACAAGGATCCCAAACTCTACTTTGAAAATTACTAGTTATGTTGGTTTTTGTCTATGCTGTTGATCAACTGTAAATGATTAGTGTGTTGTATAGAAGTGTTTTGCTGCAGCAATGTCTGAAAAATCAGCATACGGATTTAAAACAGACAGATTTATAATTCATAAAAATGCCCCTTTTGAATGGCAATTTTTCCAGAAAGTTATGTAGTTGTATGCTTTAGCTTGTCTTACCCAGATTTTCTACTGCTTGTTTTTCTTTTTGAAGAGATTGTAAATCATTCTTTTCTTCAGGTAGTTTACAACTGCAATATCTGTGAATTTATAAATGTGTGTCTTTGCAAATCGGATTGGATACGTTTTCATGTTAGGGATCCTTTTAAAGAGAGACTTCAGCAGTTCTGACTTAATCTTCAAGATTTTGTCATTCCAGCTCTTCCTTAGGGAGTTCAACATGGAAATTTGCAAGAGCAGGCCTGTATAGTAAATTGCATGCTGGAAACGGTGTGGGCTAATAGGAAGAGGTATTGACATCAGGGCCATCTTAGTATAGGTGGAATATTGTGGTAAAACCAGCTCTCTTGTTTTCTGTACCAGAACTGGCCTGGATGCTTCTGTGGTGGTGTGCTGCATCTTGGAGACACTGACATAACACTAAGGAAAATGTAGTGGTGAAAGGGCGCATTGGTCTTAAACTTCTAGTGGAGAGGTGAAAGAAAAATTGCCTTAATGTAAAAAAAAAAAAAAAAATATCAGTCTGACAATAATTTGTAGTCTTTAAGAATATATGGTTTGCAGACTTTTGAGAACAAGATTTTATTAGTCTGTAAGCAGGGTTGAATTGTAACTTGTAACACATTAAAAGCTGACTGTAAACCTCAGGCAGAAAAAGTCTATAGAAGAGGGTCTAATCTTTTACTTCCTGTTACATTTTGTCTTTGACCAGTTCACCAATTCTAAATTGGTTGTTATGTGTTAATTTGCTGTTGAGTTTTAGTTAATGAGGTCGTTTTTTGTTTGTTGTAAAGTTCAGTAGCTTTAGAAATTAAATGGCTCTGGGACTTTTGACCTTCACTAGATGTCTAAAATGTAGCTAGCTTTCTAAGATAAGTAGTGTACTAAAATAATCCCGTATGCAGGCCTAGTACTGTTCTAAGAATCCTTCTGTGTTAGTTAAAATGGAATAGAACTGTATTTCTATTTGATCATCATCTGACAAAATGTTAGTCAAAACAGCTTGGGTGTGAACACAGCAAAAAAAATCCTTTTGTTTGTTTTCTGGTAATAGCATGATTTTTAGAAGATACACAGATCAATGAAGAAAATCATTAGAAATAGAACTAGTTCTCATTATGTACTCTTACAGTATTAAACTACTCAGTGGTGAGTGCTCTCTGTGACTGAATAAAGCTAGTGCTGGCTTTAGATAGAGTAATGGCAGATGCTAATCGTGTCTGGTCTGATGACGCTGAAGAAACATTGTAATAGTAATGGATTATAGAACCTAAATGAGACCACTCTTGGCTGTACTTGGTAAAATGAGCTAATGGTTCTTTGTTCAGCAGGGATGTAACGTCTTTCAATTTCTGTCACATCACTGCTGCTTTCATTGCCATTTTATATAGGGTTTAGGCAAAGATGATCAACTCTTGGCTTGTCAGACATTTATTCAGACGCCACAAAACAGAGTGAGTTATGAATTTTTCGTATTAATGGAAAAGCAGCACGTTGGGGCTAGGCTTTTATGTTTCATAGCTGGCTAGATGCAGTACTGGCATTTGTGTGCTGTACTAAGTATGCATCATAGTGCTATAGCCAGAGAGGATAAGCTGGATTTGGAGCAGTGTATGGCAACTTCTAAAGCAGTTGTAGTCTACCAAAACAGGATGGATATGTCTTTTTTTTTTTTCCTTTGACATAATTTGACAGTTGATGAATTCTGCTGTAGTGTCTCACTGATTTTGAAAAGAACTGTTTTCTAGCACCAGCCACAGGACTCTTGTCGAGCCAGCTCAACTTACTAAACTGTTGGAAAGCTAATTCTTTCAAAAAGAAATTAATAGATTGTTGCTCAACAAAGGGTCTGACAAGTGCCCTTGACTGTGAGATATGGCCAAAATTAAATGCAGGGAGAAGGGGGCAGTGTGACTGTTTCTTTCACCGGTAGCAACCCATCTATTTTATTCTATTATCAAACTACTAGGGTGGTTGTTTGTAGTTTCATTCATTATTTAGCAAAAAACAGGCTAGATAGTGCTGCCTGTTCAAATTGGTATAAAACGTGCTTTCAAGTTGATAATTGAAAGGAATACTGGAAAAAAAAATTGAAATTACTAGTACTTGGCCATGTTATTGCCATTGAACAGCTTCCTTTTCTAAAGGTGAGTGACAATTTGAGAAGGCATATAAAAGACAAAGATGGTGAAATAGGGAAGTAAGTGTAACTACTGGAAGTGCTTAAGTTTTAAAAATGGGTTTTTATAATGTGTGTGTAACATTCTGTATTTTAAGTATTCGATAATAACCGTAAAACCTTTAACTGCTGGAGAGCATGATGGTTTTAAATATATACTTAATTTTTAGGATTTGATAGTTTATTCACAAAAGACTTAATGACATGTGTTGACAGGTATGTGTTGCAGGTTGTACATTGGGACATGTGTATCACAATATTGTAGAACATAGTCTGGTGTGTTAGAAATCTGGGATATCTGTGTTCTCAACGCTGCTTTGTTACTTCTGTTTAGGTTGTTCTCCAGAGCCACTAGTCTGGGAGTAAATTATACTCCAAATAAAATGGAGGAAGATTCTGCAGTTTATTTAGGGAACATGTGGATGACAGAATTAAGCAATTAGACATGTCAAACAGTATCAGCGGCATATTTTTGTAAAAATACTACTATTTTGGGCATCATACAAAAGCTTAACTTTTGCAGTTGTCACATTCAGAAGTGATATAGCGTATGAGAACAATTAATATAGTCTTATGATATTATGCAATAAAAAATTATTGCTATGCAAAAAAAGTTACTTGAAAAAAGAATTCACCAGTGTTGTTACTAGACCCTCAAATATTGAGAAAGCAATGCTAAGGCATGTCTTTGTATGGATACACATGGAATGGGATCCAAAGGAGAGGAAAATAAATTGTTTAGCTTGAGACAAATATAAACTACCAAGAAATAGAATTGTCAAAAATGGTAAGAAAATACTTGTTGAGAATATTTTAATGATATAGTATAATGATAAATCAGCACTGAAGGAAATGCAAACTTAAGGCAGTAAGGAGTGTCTTTAAGGAAAATGTAGGAGAAGGTATTTGGTAACATGATTGGAAATACTATTTTGCATTGCTGTTGGGTATGTACTACAGTATTTTGGTTTGTTATAGTCTATATTTGTTTTACTGGACAAATAATGTGTTTATTTTTAGTCTTGGAGATACTTTGTTCTGCTATGTAAGTTAGGGTTGGTTTTGATACCATTGATACCAACTTAAAATACCATTGTATTTTAAATTTAATCCTTTAGAGTAACAGTGAAGTATGAAGCTATGTGCTCTATGCCTTCTTTTGCATCTCTTTTCACCCCTCCCCCTTTTTCTCCCTTCTTGGTGCCCCCCCCCCTTTCAAACAAAGCATTAAAGTCAACCTGTGTTTGATAAAGGAAGGGCTTTCATTGTTTGCAATACTGGTTTTAGTATTACTTCAGTTAGTTAACGTTTTTAGAATTTACAGAACAGTCATATTTTGGTGCCCATCCTTTGTGACAAAGGCCTGGCAACACTAAGTGTCAATGAATAAAAAATGCCACAGCTATGTGTTAGGAAGGTGCTGACTTACTCTGCCTGCTTGTAAAATCAACCTATAATTCTCAAATGGGCTTAATGACAAATCACATATCTTCTGTCCAGGGCAGATCTGGCATTATGTGTTAGTGCAAAACTATGAGAAATACAGTTGTGTGCCTTAATTGAATATATGCCAAGTTTTCATGACTGGGTGATCTGGTGCTACTTTGTCCAGGTACTAACAGTTGTGGTATCGCTGACAAAGGACTCCTGCGGTGTATTTTTCTTTCCTGTTGGCACAGAAGGCAGATGTTTATGCAGAAACCTGGAAGATGGTGTGATTTAAGTATTATGCTTACAGTTCTTGACTGTCCTGTAAATTAGATCTTCCTGGGCTTAGACTCTTCCCCTGGTGGCTTAATTTTGGAATAAGATGGTTATTTATTCTGAAAATGCCATACAGTTGTTTAGAATAGACTGTGTTATTTTTCTCCTGAGCATTGTTTCTTGTGGGCCGTGCATGATGACAGTATAGGTGAGTGAGTATACCTCTTGGTGTGCGTTATTTACTTGTATTCCTTTACAGGGTACAAGATGAAATTCAGGAGTTATATTAGTGTTGACGTTTCTAATAACTGTGAATTATTACTAGAATACCAAACTTTTCTTCATTGAGAGCCTAATTAAAATAAAGGCACAAGATATTGCAGAAAAGTCAGTACTACTAATTTTGCGTAGTAAAGACTAAATTATATGGTACGTAAATACTGTCCATTTCATAATGGCTGAATATTAATCTTCTTATTCTAATTTGGTAGCTGTTATCTTCCTGAAGTAATTCTTTATCCATGGATTTTCATTTGTTTCCTCCTCCCTCATTCCTGCCCCCACATATTTAGATTTATGAATAGCGTCTGTCTCTTAACGCTGTTAACTCCTCTGTCTTTCGGAATTCTCTGAAAGACATGGTAATGCTGCCTTATTAATTGCATTTAAAAAAAATATCTTTTTCTTGCGTTGATGTTTGCTAATTCTTCTTGTGAGGTAAATGTAGCAAGTAGGAACAGGGGAGTTGTCAATAACAGAGATGTAGGCTAATGGCCCCGCATTAACAACTACCACTGACAAGGCATGGGAAACTGCATCAGGACCTTTTAAAAGAACCTCTAAGCTGAAGGAAGTCCGGGGACACCCTGCTTTTTAGGGACCCATTCATATCTGTGGAAGTAGAGTTGATCACTTAGTACCAGTTACGGCAAAATGCTGGAAAGGGAGAAATAAAATGTTTTCCCTGTTTTTTTTCTGTCACTCACTATTTGGTTAGATGTGCAGTTTCTTGCTAGTGTTGGGGTTAGATGAGTGTTGTAATTCCTGCACTTGGGCAAAACTAACAGGAATTTTAAAAGAACGTGTGAGTATCTGTGATCTTGCTGTTGGGTTTATGTAATTTTAGTGAGGGAAGTTTAAAACTAGGATGTGCTATAATATTTCACTTGTTCTTTAGAGTAGCCAAAACCGCCTTGGTAGATTGACTGCAGAGGATGGTCATCCAGTTCCTTATGCTTTGGCCAATAGTATTTAAATGTTTGGATTTCTGTGTACGATATACCTGTGTACACATCTCCTTCTAAGAAATCCTCTAATTTCTTGTCAGTAGCATTTGTCCTGGCATTACTTTGAAACTACACTAGTGCCTAATCGGGGGGGGGCG
>VWZL01002142.1:0-23376 GCA_013396915.1 Stercorarius parasiticus | reverse complement strand
TATGCATTTGGGTTCTTAAATGTTTTTGTTTTTTTTTTTTTTTTTCACATGACTAAAGCATGTGAGAGTCAAGTAGGTAGCCTCTAGAAAAAGGTTTTGGATTCCACAGTATTCTTAGCAATTTAGCAGCTTAAATTTAAAAAAAAAAATCATTTCTTTTGTCTTATACCATGGTTTTTTTCAGCGAACAGTACAAAGCTTGCCTTGTCTGAAGGGTAACTCTTAGGTTAATAGTGTGTTTTAATGGAGTAAGTTGCGTTTATCTAAAAGGCGGTCTTTTTTTAATAAGTAATGGTTACATATTTGCAAATATTTGTGGTGGGCAGCATTTTTTAATGTATACACATTCTGCAAATGGATTTCGCTGGACCTTATTTTGCTTGTAGCTTTAGAACCATGACAAAGCGTTTCTTACTAACCATTGATAAATGAGCTGGTGAGTTACTGCCTAGATTTGTAGTTTGACTGCCCATATTCCATGTGCTTGTAGGATTTTTAGTTCATTAGAAAAGAATTGTGGAAGCCTTCAGGAAGTTCCAAGCAATTGTCACAGGTTAAAGTGAGATTTAAAAAATGCTCTAAAAATGTGTAGCTCATTATTTCCTTCTGATGAGTAAGGGATCATAAGGGATGTAGGGAGCCTCTGCTACAGGGCTGGATGGATTGATTGTTAGAGAAGCATGAGTGCTGTCTGTATGGTAATACTCAAGAAAGTTTTGAGAACTAGATACCATTTTTTATGATGTATTGATCTTTTTCTTTCTCCCCACATGTGAAAGTACAGGCAGCACTGGAGCAGACCTAGCAGAAACTTTGTCTGCTATAAAATGGTTGGGAAGATGAGTACACTTTATTCCAGCTCTGCGGTTTTCTTTGGGTTGTGGGCTTTTGTTATTCTTTCTGGTTTCAGACTGTTTTATTGGAAGACAGGTAACCAGTATCCAATGTCAAAAATTTTCTCATATGTAAGAGTTTGTGAAATGTTTGTCTGAAATGACTGGAAATTAATATATTATATTTTCAGTCTTTCTTCAAATATTGCTCTTCATGAGTGAGTTTGTCTGTATTAAGAATATCCAAATACCAGGATTTCCTCTGAAAGGGGGCAGTTTTTGCTAATTGTGGCTTAGCACATGTTTTTAATAGTAAATTCTCTTCACTCATGAGAAAATGCATGTGCATCCTTCTTTCATGTGATTGAAGGGACTAGAAATCTGCAGTGTTGCTGGTTTGATTTGTTGGCTTTTAACGGCTAAGGTTAATGCAAGTCATGTGGTCTTCACTCTTTTTCCTCTGTCACTAGCAGTGTGGGGTGACCGTTACCTGCCTGTGCATAGCTAGATATGTGTTATTGATGCTGCTTTAATCAACCATAAGCAGTTTCTAGAGAACATCTTGAAGACGCATTGTTTCCTTGGGGATTTATTGCATTTGCAACCTCACACCTCTGTTCTTGCTGCTTCCAGAATATGATTATCAGCCATTAGTACTGAATATTTTAACATGGTCACTACATAGTGTTTCCCTTCTCATTTGTGATTTCTATCCTGCTCATTTTTAAGGATCTTTCTTTAGCATGTTTAGTATTTGTCGACTTCTTTAATGTGCTGTGGGTTTTTTCCTGTACTTGTCATTCCAGTATAAGTTCTGTCTAGTTTTTAGTCTTGCTGACAGAAATGTTGATAGATTTTTACAAAATAAATTTTTCTACAAAATTTTTTTTTCTTCATTTTCCTAGGGAAGATAAAAGTTCCTTCCTTTTTTCTAGTCATCAGTCAGTCTCTTTGAAAAGATATTTAAGATAGGTGCTTTATATTGTTTCTCCCCGTTTTACTCTTGTGTGCTCCAGAAAACGGAAAAATCACATCCAGAGTTCCTGGGTTTTGCCTTCATGTTGCCTAGATGAGAGCTGTTAACAAGTAGCATGTCGTATTGCACATTAGAGGCTGTGTGATATATGAGAACATCAAATGGTATTTCAGCCCCAATGGTTTAAAGCTTTTTTTAATTTGCTTCGTTTTGTTTGTTACTTACAGCATACACCCATATTGTCCTACTTTGATTACATTCTGCTACTGTGCTGGAAATGAGGACGTTTTAAACCATTGCTGGTTATATAAAATGAGATTGTGATTTATTTATAAATAGTAATAAATAATAATATTTAGTCTGTTATTTTAATGTAATTTTTGGGAATGCCGAGTATCAAAATTTAAATTTGTTCTTTTTGTTTCAGGATAGGGAATCATCATAATGCCATGAACCTTGATGTGTTAACTGGTGAGAGATTTGGTTTAAATAGGCAGCCGGGGCATTTTGTCTTCTCTCCCTTGACAAATACTAGCTTCCATTTTGAACAAGAATATTGTTTTGGTAAAGGGGAACCATTTAAAGGTATAATTTTATGCTAGTGCTTGAGGGTTGTAAATATCGCAATCCAGTAAATACTTGGAGATTTCTTGAGCTGGAAATTGCTGCTTGTGTTGCTCCCAAGGAGTCACCTCATCTGTAAAGTGAATTGCTTGATGAGTACTTCGCTTTCTTCAGGGTTATTGGAGGAAGTGAAAATATTTTGGGATCTGCTTCTGGAAATAATGCCGGACAATTGTATTTTTTTCTGCAAAATGATCTTTTCCCTTCTGTTTGAAGTTACGGAAATTGATGCTTGGGGAAGTCAGGTGAAGATATGTTGATATAATTAAAATTCTCGATTTATACTCTACAGTTTTTTAGCTATCAGACTAAAAACAACTTTCGTTTTCTCCCTAATGTGATCTTTTGAGGGGTTCAAGGGGACTAACAGATTTCAGTTCTAAAATGTGTATACTCAGTGGGGCTGTAATGCAGAATTAAATATAGAAATACTGTAATGTAAAGAATGATTAAACCTTCGTTGCTGTAGAGTGTTACTTGTAGTCTGTAATCATCGTACAGTTAATAACATCATTATTTGGAGGTCAGTGACGAGTGGTGTTCCCCAGGGGTCAGTACTGTGTCCAGTCCTCTTCAATATGTTCATCAATGACCTGGATGAGGGCATAGAGTGCACCCTCAGCAAGTTTGCCGATGACACAAAGCTGGGGGGGGTGGCTGACACACCGGAAGGCTGTGCTGCCATACAGAGAGACCTGGACAGACTGGAGAGTTGGGCAGAGGGAAACCTTATGAAGTTCAATAAGGCCAAATGTAGGGTGCTGCACCTGGGGAGGAATAATCCCATGCGCCAGTACAGGTTGGGGGCTGACCTGCTAGAGAGCAGCTTGGTGGAAAGAGACCTGGGAGTCCTGGTGGACAACAGGATGCCCATGAGCCGGCAATGTGCCCTTGTGGCCAAGAAGGCCAATGGCATCCTGGGGTGCATCAAGAAGAGTGTGGCCAGCAGGCCAAGGGNACAGGAAGTTCCACCTAAACATGAGGAGGAACTTCTTTACTTTGAGGGTGGCAGAGCACTGGAACTGGCTGCCGGGAGAGGTGGTGGAGTCTCCGCCTCTGGAGACATTCAAAACCCGCCTGGACGCGTTCCTGTGCAACCTGCTCTAAGGTGACAGGTTGGGGACAGGGGGGTTGGACTAGATGATCTCCAGAGGTCCCTTCCAACCCTATGATTCTGTGATTTGGTCTGATAGAGAAATGGCATACAATTATTTTGCTCGGGAAGAAGAGATTAATATTTGTATATGCTACAGAGAAACCTGACAGCATTCTGTTAGGCCTAAACTGGTAAGGTCTCCTTTGTGGATTTTCTTTTTCTGTAGTCAGCATAAAATGCCAGAATTATTTCCCTATTTCCTTGGTGTTAAGAGTTTTATGCATTTATTTGTGAGAAAGCTGTGTGAACAACAATTTTGATGGAGTACTTTCTATTTCTCTGTATCACTACTGCAAGGGTGGAAAGGCTTCTTTAGAGCTTGTTACTGGTAGTATGTTTACTCTGTGTAAATTCAGTGCTAAGACTTGTTATCTAATTTTTAACGCTTACTGTGCTTTCTTATTTTTATTAATTCACATGGACCTTAATTGGAGTTAATTCCCTGGGAGACCTGTGCAGAGTTCTATAAATCGAGTGATACCTCTGGTTATCTCTCAGATGGTGTTTGTGTTTTGTTGTTTTATTTTGCTGTTGAAACAGCTGTGACTTTGCCATTCTTGTGCTTCAGTCCGTCAAACATTCTAGCTATGTTCTTAGACCTTCCCTTACCACGCAAGTTAAGGTCGCAGGTGGCTAATTACTGCTCGTTCTGTGGTCCAATGTCAGTCTTCTGTGACCTTTTTAAAGGTTCTGTGTTGCTGTGTGGCTCCTTCTTTGCTGGTCTGCTGTTCTTACCTTTGTTCCTTCCCCGCAGCTAAGACTTGCGGAAGAGGAATTTTCCTAGTTTGCGGCCTAGCAAGTGTATCTTGCTGTGGTCAGCTGCAAGAAGTGCTTCCATACCCTTCTAGGTTGTTTTTCCTCTGCCTTGTTTTCTTAGCAGGCTGTGTATTACAGCAGATTCTGTGGTTCTAGAGTATTTATGCTTAGCATATAAAGTCTTAAGTTAATTCACATAGTAATAAAACTTATGTTCTGTAATTAATTTTTTTGGCAGGCATCTGTTTCACAGTAATGAATTGGTAACAGTTCCTAAAATGTCTGTTGACTGTCTAGAGAATTGTAGGAAAGCTGGCATTTTAAAATGTTTCTCATAACTGAAAGTGGGCAGCTTTATATTAACCCATCTTTTCTCAGAAAAACTTCCCAAACTTCCAACCACAGTATATGTATTTAAAAAAAAATAATGGTGGACCTCTGAATTTAAAGGGTAATTACTTCCCCTTAATTCCAAAACTACCCTGAAATGAAAAATAATATGCTAAGTGTAGAGTTAGTAGTTGTGTTTTTAAAAAAACAAAAACAAAACAAACAAAAACAAACAAGCAAAACAACAAAAAACCAACCAACCAAAAAGCCCAACTTGACATGATGTTACCTATTACCACTGTTGTCTCTTCAACTTGTACCGGCAGTCGAAAACCATGGCTCTGATTGCAGGTTCATTTTAGGTTGCTTGCAAGACTAAATTCATAGCATTTAATGATCTGGGATTTTCATACCCTAGGGCAAGATTATAGTAAGTGGAGGTCAAGCTGAACAACCGCCAGACCTAATTTACACTCGGATAAAAATGTTCTTGTCTAACAATTAGATTGACTGTTACTAACTCTTTCCCTAACTTTTGCTAAAATTTGTTTTATATTGTTTCAAGACCCAAGGCAGTCTAATGCCAAGAAGGCATCCTCTGAATGGAATACTAGTCTCACCTTTCAAGTCTATGAAATTGCGCAAGATGGGCTATACATATTAACGGCCGGGGATAGGAGACTTAACTCCAAATGGAATTTTTCTTAATATATAAGCTTTTCTTAATATGAAGCAAAAAAGAAAGCAGCAGCAGTCAATGAAGCTGAAACAGGGGGAAGAAAAAAAAAATCTTGGAAAGATGTATCCCCTTTGATTATTTATGTTTGAGTCTTCAAAGGCAGATCTTAGAAGTGTGTTTTAGTAGGGTTATTATAGTTACTTCTTCAGATCAATCGATTTATTCGCATCATGTTTTGCCCTCATGATCATGACCAAAATAGAGAAGAGGTTTTTCATACAGGTTAAGTGAGGAATTAAACCTTAGTCTGAAACACTAAAACTGGTTACACTTAGTTGTATATGTACAAACAAAAGCAAAGGTGGTCATATTTCAGAGAAAGCACTGTGTTATTTTAATGAAACATTATGTGTAGCTATTTTGTCAGGTGATACTAACTTCCAGTGGCATGCCTATGTAGGAATTTCATTTAAATTTTAGATAAATGTTGAGTACAAACCTATTTGAAACAAGATATAGTGGTAATCCTGATTAGGAGTACAACAGCACAAGAATCCTATAGTGCTGATTTATTGCAAGAGCAATTCTAAACATTAAGCGGCTTTTTGAGTAAGCAGAACACCAAATTGGCAGTTTTCATTAGTAATGTAAAGAGATTAATATAACATAGCTTATCACCAGTCCAGTGTTCCTATGAAATCATGGCGACATTAAAATCATGACTTGAAAAAAATTTACTACTTAATACTTAAGTATACTAGGTTGATTTTTGTATAAAGGTATAATAAACATGCATGAATCCTCATCCAGTTACTTAATTTTTAGTCTCTTCCCATAATGCGTAGCCAGCCCTGTGATAACGAACTATATGTAAGTGAAAAACTTCTTATTTGCTGTTAGATGTTAACGATCCTGAGTGGTGATCCCAAGCTATTGATAAAAATAATTTAGGAGAACAAAAACTGTTAGACATAAGTAAGGGCAGAGTCTGAGCTCAACAAAGGAGTAATAAATAATTATGTAATTGATGGGTAACTAATTAAGTCAAAGAAACACTGCTCTTCAGTAAGTAGCTATGAATAACTTCATATGGGGAATTAAACTAGATTTAATTTTGTATATTAGAAATTTAAATTTGTGGTTTAGAGAAAGTATATTGTCTTATTTCAGCGTTGCATCATTGCACAATGTAAAATGGAGTAGAAAGATCAAAGCAATCTGAAAGAGTTAATTGCCTATTTTAAATAATCCCCTTTCTGTCCAGCTGTTTAAAATACTTGGAATTATTATTTACTGAGAAAAGTAAGAGAAACTAAAGTAGGACTGAAAAAAGCTCTGTACCTTTAGCAGCATGTTGTGTTCTCAACTGCTGAATTACCCCTTTCTGATTTGGGTGTGGGGAGAAGGGGGAGATGTATTTTGTACGACACAGTGGAAGAGAAACCTGTGCTCAAGAGTGGGAATGCAGTTAATTATGAAACCACAACAATTGTTGGGGAAGACGTAGTGACAGATAGAGCCCTTGCAATCTAGCAATTCTTGTTTTAATAATTAGGGGTAATTTCAAAATGATAAGTCAAATATTATCACTAACTGAAAACCACAAGAAGATGAAAGAGTTCAGATAATAACTTAAAAGCTGAAACTATAATGAGTGACTGAAGCATTTTTCCATGCCATTTTTGGAAAACTATAAGTTATGGTAGCTGTCCTCTGGTGACTTCTGCTATGGCAGTTGAGTTGTCCATCTCTCTGTTGGAGGTTACCACCCACGTAATGAAAGTCAGCAAAATGGGATTTGTCAGCTCTTTAGTCCTCCCTATTTGCAGTTCAGAATATTAGCTTTAATTTTTAGTGAAGATGAGCTGTCATCAATAGATCTGACTGTAAACCAGAGCATATGAAATGTGAAAACTTGTTCTCTTTTGTTGGTTTCTTGGGGGTTTTTTGGGTGTTTTTTTTTTTTTTTTGATGGAGTGATAATATTTGATCTAGTTTGGTTTTTGCCCCTGGGTAGTAGCCTGTGAAGAGTCCTAGGAAAGGGTTGTTCAGCAGCAAATATATCTGAATTTGCCATAGAAAATCACAAGTATTAAACATCTGTATAAATTGAAATATAGCTGCTGTAAATACAGTCAGCACTGCAATGAAATGTTATTTTGTGTTTTATATGTTCTTACCAACTAACTCTTTGCAGAGAAAAATGGGTTTTGGTATGCCTGTATTAAATGAGTTAGTAAACTATGACGACTAAAAGGAGAATCCTTTAGTGTTTAAGATACGGTAAAAACAATAGCTTCAATTCTTTGCTTATGCCGAAGAATGCGTTTTTGACTTAGCTCTATGGAAGAAAAAAAACCCAGCATTTAGCATGTGAGACTTGTTTCGTCTGCTGGAGATGAGGGTATTGGTAAGCGACTGGTACCTCGGACTCCTAGAAATCTGCTGCGAGTTTCATGCGATTCCAAGAGTATGGGGCAATTCTGTGAATTCAGCTAAGTGATGCTCTAGGGTACACCCTGGTCCAGAACGCTCTCTTGGAGTGGGGGAGGGGGGAGGAATCGTAGCACATGTAGCTTGTTTAAGAGACATCTGGCACTACTGCTCCTTTTTTTTTTTTTTTCCTTCTTTTAAAAAGAAAATACAGGAAGAAGAGGATGAAAGTAACTACCTTATCTCAACAGTTTCTACTGTGTTGCTGAGCTAATATGTGTGATAGTTGTAGTTTTAAAAATATTTATTTTGTGTTGAACATTGCTCAAGTAAAATATTTACTACAAGTTATGATACTTGCATAATGTGACCAGTAAATTTTCAACAAAATATAAATTTAGCTGTAGGCTATAACTTACCTTTTGAAGGAGGAGGGAGCTACTAGCTTTGTTCACATGATGAATTTACTCAAGAACAAATACATAAGGGTATAGCTTTTTGATATTTTTTTCATTTTAGATTAAATGAAGAAACCCAAGGTTTGATTTTGGTTGATGTAACAAGCTGTACATCTTGGGGTTTAGGTCTGTTTGGAATGGATGCTCCTGTATCCCTGTGATGCCTAATGTGTAGTATTTGAGAGACTTATAAAGGAAGATAATTTCAAAAGGACAAGTCTCACTAACCTTTGCTTGAGAATATTTTATACACATCAAGAGTTTCTCAGTATTTGTCAGCTTGCTTAGTAAAATGAGTTTGGTCTCTAAAAAAAGCCCTGGTTTTGATCTTCTTTTTTTCTTCATGTTAGCTTTCATAAAACAGGCATAGTGTGTTATAGCTCTCCCAGTTGGCCCGATTTGTTACCTGTCACAAGTAAGCCATTCCAGAATTGAGAGAACTTATTGATTTGAATAATGCCAGTATTTTTGCAATGTTCTTAGGACCTATATAAGTATCAGCGCTGGTTTCCTCTAGATGTTTAATGAATGTCAATAGCTAACTCTAGGTCTCCATCCATGAGACTTCAGCACCAGTCATCTTTCCCACAAAATTCTCTTGAGAGGGCTCTGTTCTAGGATGAATAAAGAGAAAGAGGGTGATTTTGAGACCTGGTGATGATAATAGGTATTTTTTTCATCTGGTCATTAATTCATTAATGGATTATTAGCATTCTGCATTGTGGATATGTTCAGTTCTCTAAACTGTGTGTGGGAAAGCCATGCACATCACAACTGCTGTTTCATATAAAATTAGTATTCAGTGCTGCAAATCCCCGAACAAACCAATTGGGATTTTAGCCCAAATGTTACGAGGGAGAACAAGAACAAAATGTTGGGTATTAAAAAATCTTTTAAGTTATGACTGAGGATGTATGGAGCACAGATGTTCTGAGGTTGGCAGAATTGCAGAGATAACTTTTTAATGAAAGATAACAAGTTTTGCATACACGAGTAGTTACTTGAATTTTATTTTGTAAGGATGATTATTTAGATTGATTGTTGAAAGAGCCATAATCCACTTATGAAAGGCTTAGGTTTTAGCTGTCATACTGCTTGGTTCGGATGCGGCACAATATTTATTCCTTTTTTCTTAAATACTCCTTTTCCTTTCTGATGGCATAGCTTTTCATTTGAGCCAGGGAAGGATGGGTGACTGCTCTTGATTGTTTACACAAACACCAAGGTAATGGCATTTTTTTCGAGCTTCATTATAAAACTATAAATAGAGTTTTCTCCTGCTGTTGTGAGACAGATAATGAGAGCAGCCACCCGCCTGGGAGGGCGACGGGCGAGCGCACTGCGGTAGGTGCAGAGCAGCCGCCTTCCTGCAGGTGGCCCATAGGGAATCCGGGAATGGGATGCCCCTTCTGTAGGCCAGGCCCGTTACAAAAAAAAAAGCTGGGCTGGTGTGGGGGAAGAAAGCAGGATGGAATGAGGCATGAAGCATTCTTATGTACCAACACCCCCTCGGCCCCACCTTTTTTATTTTAAAGATCTAGTTAAGACTAACGCAATTTGACTTGTGCTTATATTCTTGTCCGTTTGTTTCTGTGCTGGATTAGTGTCTTTAGTTACCGTCTGGAAGCAGTTCAACCATTTTTATGTTGTATGAAGCTTCAGCTAATAAACTGGTGGATCTCAGCTGACAAAACACAGAACCAAGCTGGTTCTCCTTTTCCCATCTTATCGTAGAAGGCTTGGGATCACAGTGCAGGGGAGTACAGTGGCTCTTCAAAGGGCTGTGCTAAGTGCACTGTGACCTGGGCTGACAGGAGCTGACTCTGGGAGGTACGCTCGAGAGATTTGACTTTCCACTCTTTGATACTTTTATTTTTATGGAGTTTTCCCTTATTTCAGTGATCTAATATTGACTGTATCTTATAGTGGCAGCTGATGCTATCACAGTGCCCTCTCCAGAATTTATAATGAAATGCAGTTGTTCTTAGAAATACCCAAGCAAGGTTTTTGACACAAAGCCCTGGTGCCCTGGACTTTTTAAAAGGGTAAAATCTATATGGTAGGAGGCGAAGCTGAGGCTCCTGTAAAGCGAGTCAGCTTGCGGGCTCACATTGATCAGTGGAAGAACAAAAAAAAAAAAATAGAACTTGCTAAATGGGATACCTTGTTGGTTGGAAAACCCTGCCTCTGCCATGTGTACTGAGGTTATTCATAGCTGTTCGCTGCACATTTGAACAATGCTAATGCTGTTCTAGGCTTTTACTGTGTAGCTGGTTACCTGCTTGCTGTGGACAATGCGTGTGCGTCTTCATCCCTTGCTTTTACAAGAGCCAAAATTTTGAGGGGATGTGCAAAGTTTGGAAAAGGCATTGTGCAAAGGGGCACATTCATTTATTCTGTAGTTTAGTTTGGAAATTTAGGGCACTTAGGCAGCTGGGAGGTGTGCTTTCCGTGTATCGTAAATGAACTAGTACTCTTCTTTTGGCTTGTTTAAGTATGTGTATGTGGCTTTTTTTTTTTATTTTATTAAATCTTGGTTGTCATCCGACTTGGCTTTTATTCTTCCTAAGAGCGTAATTTTCCACGCAGTCAGACTGCAACATCTGGAAGCCATCTCTTTCTTGGCAGGGCAAGGTGTGACAGACACAATGAGGTGTAACTTCTCCTTTTGTTATCTTACCTTTACCTTTTTTAAAAAGACACCTAAAATGAAACCATTTTAAAGATGTATGGGAATTTCAGGTGTGTTATTGCAAGGCTCAGGAATACTGTTGGGAAGAACTATTAAAGAGTAATGTAGGTATTTTTTTCTTTAAGGGTCATAGTTGCATTTATTGTACTGTTGATTAATTTTTCAGTATTTTGTAATGTTTATATCAATTGGTTTACACTTTCATTTTACTGGACAGTGTAAGTTAACTAAATACCAATACAAAAACATCATATGATTCAAACCATAACAATATATTTCAAAATAGTATTTAACTTACTGCATTAAAGATACTGATGTTATTAACGGTACTTTAATGAGTAATCCTATGACTGTGAAGCACTATAGCAAACTCTTTTCCTTCCGTAATAGTTGTTCCACATATTTAGTAAAAATAGCAGAGGTCCAGAAAACACTTCTAATGGGAGGGGCACTCTTTGATGGTGAAGTTGAGGTTGGCAGAGTTACTAGGATGGTACAGAGGTCCTTGTTTGTTACTCACTTTTCAAATCTATAAACTTGCTCTGAAGTCTAAACTTCACTATAGGTTTTAG
The DNA here is from genome assembly GCA_013396915.1 of Stercorarius parasiticus. NCBI lineage: Eukaryota > Metazoa > Chordata > Aves > Charadriiformes > Stercorariidae > Stercorarius > Stercorarius parasiticus. Next base: position 11,867 of record VWZL01002142.1, on the reverse strand, counting down.
CCTAATTTTTTTCATATGCTTTTTAAATCTCCCCCTGCCCCAAATAAAGACTGTTTAAGGTTTTGCTTTCACAGCATTAAACTGTGAAAACGTATTTGGCTTTCTGTTTACTGATGTGTGCTTTACCTCTGGGGACCTATGTTTTCCATGTGCTTGGCTGTTTCCTGTCCAGTCTCCTTCTTGGGCTTTGGTGGTCACCATCAGCTGTTTGCTGGGCTTCTTGTCTGAAGGCTGGTGAGAAGCAAATGGTTATGCAGGTATATGCATAGTCTGCTCTAATGAAAAAGTAGGAAATGCATGTGAAAAAGAAGTAGGGAGAATGCTTTGAGGAGGAGATGGCTAAGACTGGGCAGGTGCCTGATGAATTTCCAGGTAGAAGATGCTGTCTCCCTGCAAGGGTCACAGGCTGGGTGTGTTCTTGCTGCCTGCCCCTTCAGCGGGTGACTGGGTGCAGGGGTTGAGAGCCCAGTGGGGGCTCTGGCTCTTCCTGCCTGCTTGGGCCCACTGCAGCCACAGAACAGCAAGCTGTTGGCTGTGGCCCCTCCCAAGGGAAGGGGAGGAATATTAGCAGTAGCTATGCGAGGACTCCAGTTCGCAACTTCTCTTGGATATGTCTGGTCCTGCTGGTGATGAACTGACATTGGCAAAGCTCATTGTGTGCTTTGTTGTAAAGGGGTAGAGTTCAGCTGCCTCGGCTACTGCATCTACTGACTTGGGTGGCTGCAGGAGGAGTTGATGGGGTTGACTCATCCAATGGAGAGCTAATTAATCATCGGAAGAGGAAATGGTTTTGTTTTCATAATTTGCTTGCTGCTGGTTCATTTGAGCGCTAGAAGGGAGCAGAAACTTCCCTGTGTGTTTGGGGAGTGGGAAGGAAGACTACTGCTTTCAGCAGCAGCCCACAGTGTCAGAAAAGCATGTTCTGGGGTGGCTCTTTCCCACTTAATCAGCAGACTTGTTGCATGAACTAAAGAGCAAATAATTATGAAAAATGAATAAAGAGCAGGCCAGGGAATAAAAATGGTAGTGTGATGGCATAATATCGACAGCCACTGTAACAGTGCTTTTTCATTCTTTGAAAGATGAAGAGAGTTGTGTTGACAGAAGTGGTGTGGAGGGGGTGTAAAAGCTGGAAGTATAGAAGAAATTAGATTGTGAAGAACGAGACTGAAAAGATAAAACTGGTATAAATTAGGTCATTTGTGTTCTTTGTTGGAGTGTTAGCTGTTCAGTGCCTTTGGAACTGTGGATTGTTATTGTGTATACAGACCGTGTCTCTGTTGGTAAACATGGAATAATGTGGATTGATGAGGTCTAGTTCAGGTCTTCATGTAAAGAAATTACAAGACTCACTTGTTAAGCAAACAATACAAAAATAACCACACATCTAAAGCTATTAATTGCATTATTGTTCAGTTTAGTCTTAATTATGCTGTCATAATATGATCAAAACTGCTGATATGGTTATAAGTAAATCAAGTTAAAGTACAGTTGTTACAATACAGAAGGCTACTTGAAGCGTGTTTTCTATATTTTACTCAAATTACAGAATTGCTTTAAAGCTTCTTGGCAGCTGAAATGCTAGGTTGTGTAATATTAGTCGAAATAACACAGGTAGAAATAACGCACTCTTTCAGGCCTATAGGGAGTTGCTCAAAATCTCACTTAATCCATTTATGAAGATTAATGCAAAAGTAATATGAAGAAGCATACTTATTGGGGGGGGGGTGGGGGTGGAAGTCAAACAACCAAACCTTATTTTACAAAACAAAAGTTTAGACATATTCTGGTCTCTCAGAGAAGGAGTGAGGGGCATAATGTAGTTGACAACAGCTTTCTTTTCTAAAATAGTTAAGCAAAAATATTGGACGTACTTCTGATCCTTTATTTAAAATTTATCTGACTAGCATTTTAGATGTTGCTGCTGCATAATTGGTTCTGAAGCATCAGCATCTCTCATTCATGGATAGATAAATAATTCAGGGTTGAACTTTAGCTGCACACTCCAGCATCACAATTCTAGGTGGTCTTCTTTTCTGAATTAAGAAAGTGAGGTCCTCAATTTTACAGGTGGTTCACTGAACTACAGGGAAAAATCAATACATCTCTGAACAGCCATCCCGCATTTCCAAAATCTTTGTCTTGGCCACATAACTGTTTTAAACTTTGCATCACTGCCTTCCCAGAAAAATGATAACCACTTTACTGATATGCCTTATAAAACTTCTAGATAATAGATGCCCAAACCAAAACACACCTACCTGAAACACCTTGCTCTGAGCTCCTTAAGTAATAGTCTAGTTACTGCTTTGTGCAACTGTATGAAACATAAGCGCCTGGGACAGATCTTGTGATTCTTTATAGTGTGTGTGTGTATATATGCATATTCTTTTGACAAAGGCTGCTCACTGAATTATATTGCTGATTTTTGCATGTAGTAGAAATTGTGAGAGGACAGGTAGCATTCAGCAGCTGCCGATAGCATATGTGTTATTGTGTGAGTTGTGCTGGTGAATTTTGTCAACTTTTGCCAGTTCTCAACATTTGGCCAGTATATTTGAGTTAATCACAACCATACCTAAATTAATTATTCATGTACTAGGGAAAAATAACCTTTAAAAATTTAAATCTGTTTTTCGCTGAAGACGTATTTGAGTTCTCCATAGTGTTTCATGCTTAGCTTTTGCTTTTATCAGTACAATTACTTTAAATAGAAACTCCTCTTACATTTAAAGTTGGCAATGTTATGTATGATTAGTGTTCCTGGACTACATCTGTTATTCCAGTGGTGTTTTAGTTCATTAATGATTTGTTAGCAAAACTTTAAATGGCAAGGTACAATAAAGGGATACATTATTTCTGCTATTAAAATATATTTTGAAATTCTTCTGCTTGCTTTTCAAAACTAAATACTGAGGCTAGTTTTACTACAGCAGCTGCATTTCTATCTTTGGAAGAGTCATTGAATCAAACGTATATGCGTTTATTTCAGAAAAGATCCAGGAGTCTTCGGGTGTCTTTATGTAATATAAATATAAATCTAAAGGAAGTGTGCTACAATATTGTAGCTTTAGCAATCTATTATAAAGTTTATTGCACAGAAATAACTAGGTCAACCTCTGGATGACCTGTCTTTTGGAGTTTCTTCAGTTAGCTTTAGGCTAGAGCTCCACCTTGTGATCTTTCAGCAGGATACATTTCCTTTTTATAGTTAATAATTTAATTATGACTTCACAAAGTTGAGGGACTCCGGAAAGTTTTCACAGACTTGAGAGATTTCAGTATCTTCTTAGGAAAATTAAACTTGGAATTCTGTGAGCATGCAAAAAAGAAACTGAAGAAGAGCTGATTTTTATGATGCGCCTCAGTTTATATTTAACTTATTAAAATAATCTGCTTATTAGAGCCCATTTAATAGGTAACACAGACTTTTACTGTTTGGAATGGCATGTGCAAGATTTTCACTTTCCTCTTTCCAGACTATACTGTGATGAACTTGGTATATTTTAAAAGTTGTGACAGGATGCTTATATGGACCGTTTTCCTTTCCCACTGACTTCCTAAACCGGGTGCTTTGAATGAATCATCAAGTACGTGCGTGAAGAAGATCTGTAGTAGTCTTGAATTTCCAAAATGCATTTACTGAGGTCAAGGATAATGGGGAAGGACCAATGCCAGTCTTTTCCCATGCCAAAACGAGAGAACATCACATAAAACTAGAAGTGATGAATTCAAAGCAAAAACATGCCTCTCTGTAGTACGGAGTTCGGCTGTGAGAGTTCTTGTGTGGAATGCCATTGCCGCATCATTGAATATTGAGTTCAAAAAATAATTGGAAATATTAATGTAAAAAATATTGATGAGAGGTTGTAGAATACAGGGACAGCCTCTCTGGCTGAAAAAAAATCCCGGAGTTGTTTCTGGATGCTGGGAAGGTATTCAGGGAAAACATTGCTAATAAGAACAAAGCAAATGTGTTCTTCCTTGGGCAGCTTCTCTTGGCCACTGCCAGAGAGGGCACACTGGCTGAGCCTGACCTTGCTGATTGAGAAACAAAATCTGTGTCATGTGCTGGATGTATGTGAACCTTTTAAAAAATATCCTTTACTGGGACGAATGCAAGGGGCTTTTTGATCATTGGTGGAGATTGAGCTTGACGCCGGAGATCCCTTACAGTCTTATCTCATATATTCTTACAAGGCATTCATCTGTCACTACTGTTTTCCATAATACCAGTATATAGTTGCACTCATGAGGGCCAAGTTTCTTCTTCCTTCAAGATAAACAATTATTGAAACATAAATCTTAGTAGCTTAATGCTTTAGTCTCTAGCAAGAACTTGATATTTCTTTCCCATTTTGAGATGATTCTGACCAAAGAATGCCATATTTTCTTTCATATTTCGTTGTTTGTACTAAGATGAGCAGTTCTTAGAAGAAGTTCAAGTTGATATAAACTGCAGCCAGCTAGTTTTGCCAAGTCATTTGTTTGACTTGTTTGATGTGGAGAATATATACTTTAATCATTTACTCATTTTTTTTATAGTTTTGTTACTAACTTTTTTTCTTTAAAATATTTCTGGGATTGTAAGAAACTTTATGGAGGCTTTTTGCAAAATTTGATAGGACAATAGATTTGCTTTTCATAAAGGGAGGAAAAACTCTGTTAAATCTGTGAACAAGTGGTTAACTTGCTTTGTTTCTCAGTACTTTCAAATTTTATGGAATGGGTAATTTTAGTATTGTAAATAGGGAGTATTAATGAGCCGAAATACAAAATCTGCATGTGAGCATCCTGATTGTCACTTCAGTAGATGTGTTCCTTCTCAACATTGGAAAATGTAAACCAGGAAAAGTCAAATAGCGACATGTTGATAGACAGGTTGAACTTGAAACTGAGCAGTTTCCGTTTTGAAGTTTTCATCACTGAGACTAAATCACAAGCATGCCCCAAAAAGGATTTGTGGGGCTGGATCTCTTTTTTTCTCTTTTTTTTTTTTTTTCTTTTTTTCTCTTCCCTTTTCTGTTTCTACACCTTCTTCCCCTGGCTTTTTACTGAGGTAGACCTCTGAGCAGGTGCTGGCCTGATCACCAGGGCACTAAAGTGTGCTATGGTATTTTTCCAAGTTCAAGGAATCGGCAGATCTTTTTTTAAAAGAAAATAAATCCAAAGTGCAGAATATTTTGATGCGTCACTAACTAAACTAAGCTTGTAGCTTTACAGCCAGCCCGGATGGTATAATAGCCCCATGCCACCAAAGGAGGGAGTTTTACTCTTCCCTCCCCTGCTCATGGCTACGCAGTCTTTTGTTTCCCATGCACTGGCTACAGATACCTGCTGTTGAACCAGTCCAACTTGATAATCCAGGGATAAAAAAATTCTTGAGGTATATTTTGCCCATTCTGTTGGGGAACTGAATCAGGTGATACTGAGTGGCCGAGCCTACAAAGAGAAATGGCAGAGGAGGGGATGTGACCCTGCCTGGGAATGGTTGTTTGCTAAAGAGAGTGTATAAGCAGAGCAGGAGAGGATGAAGCGCACCCCTCGTGCCCATGTGGTTTTGGAGAAGGGAGGAATGGGCTGACAAAGGTTGCTGCCATTCTGCAGCAGCAATGTTTTTGAAGGTTTTTATGTTCTACTGTGTTTTGGATGGAACACGCTTTAGCGGTTGCAGACTACCTTGAGATTCACCAGCCTATCTCAAACCTCCTCTCGTTTTGCTGCTATTTCTTTCCACTCTGGTTATCTGGTTTTATGTAACTGTGTGAAATGTGAAGAAAGAGAACATCGTAAGTTCAGGGTTTATGGTTTCTCTCAGCTCTCTAAATTCTGGAAGCTACAGTGGCCCCTAGCATTCAGAGTAAGCACTTGCAAGGAAAAAAAGAAAAAAGTACGGCCTCTATATACATGCTCGACTGAAATACAGTCTCTGAAGCATAGCTACCAGACATTAACCAACACGTGCTTAGCATGCCAAAATTAAATCTCTCCCTCAAATACCTTATCACTCCAGCAAGCTGAAGAGTCAGCAGGCTTAGACTCTGGAGGTTTTTCTCCTTGCTATCGTATCTTTGAAATACCTGAACATCATACTTTCTTAATTTAACTGTATAAAAGTTAGCCTGGGGCAGACAATAGACATCTGAAACTTAAGCCTGCATGGTTAAATCTCACATTTGAAGTATGCAGTGAGGCTTTTCTCCCCTTAAACGTAGGCAAACTAGATAAATAACAACACTTATTAATAGGTGGCAGTATTATAATTAAGTTGAAAAGCAAGTATTTCACAATCTTACAAAACACTATGCTGTTTCTAATGTTTTTCTTTATAACGTGGATGGTATTATCTTCCTTGATATTCTTAAAATCTTGTCAAATGCTTTAAATGTTAAAACTGTTGTAAGCCTGGTTTATCAAGTCTGCAAGACAGGGAATTGTGAAACAGCTGACTAGGTTATAAGAACTTGTTATAAGAGCTTATCTTTGTGGAAAATGTCATGGACTTTTACAAATTGGAGATACAAAGTTGGTATGCATAATGTCCTTAAATATACACGTATTGGTGCTTTAAATTGATCATCAAATCTGGTTTTGGTTTGGTTAACCAGAAATATCCTAGTGTTGGTAAGTCTGGGCTCGCAGTGCATGGTGTTACAGTTCAAACTTCAATCTAGTATGGATTTAGAAAGAAAAGCTATTATTTGCGAGATGTTGAAGAAAACCATTCCAGTTTTCTCACCCTGTGCAGAAATTTTTTTTTGCCGAATGTTTTTGTATTTTGTTTTACTGTGATGCTTTTAAGACTTGTGGAGGTACTTTGTAGTAAGATCATGGGAGGAGTCAAAAATATGAAATCTTTAAACAGGAAAAAGCTTGGTTGGAAACAGAGGGTGCTGTGATCTAAATTTTCTGTGTTTCCAGCTTTTTAATCCCTTCATATGTGGAAAATTTTTTTCACTGTATTTGTTTGTTTGTTTTATTGTAGAAGTTGTCCACTACAAAGGAAGAAAGAAAAGTAAGCTTGTACTTCAGGCTGGTTTTTGAATATCTTTCTAATACAGTGGTGTTCCAGAAGATGATAAAGAAATGATAGCAGCTCCAGAAATACCAACTGATTTTACTCTCCTTCAGTAAGTGTTTTAAGAATTTGTAGCTTCATTTTTAAATGCACTGGCTCTTTTTAGTGTTAATACATCTGGTTGGTTTTCCCTTGGAAAGAAGGAAACAAAATGAGGGAATAGGGTTCCAGATTTTTTCATACTGAGGTGTTGATAAAGCATCGTCTGAATTCTTAAGTATTTGGCAGTAATTAAAATAAGTATTTTAGAACTGCTTAATTATTTTAAATCAATTTTTAAACTTTGCGAGTAGGAAGCCATTGTGACAGACACAGTTTTGTTTGTGGTGTACTTCTCAGGTCTTTGTCTTTCAAAATTAAATGTTTGATTAAGAAAATATTTGATAGGAATACCAAAAAAAGTTTCCTTCATTAAAGCCTCTTTATAGAGAGGAAGTAGTTGAGGTATTTGCCCTTAATAACTGGGGCAGGTTGCCTAATATTTAAAATACCTAATGACATGCTTTAGTTAAAGCCAGAGTCTTAGCTTCCCTCAGGCATCAATTCCTTGGTGTTTTTGTCATCATTTTATTAGCCGTGCTAGTATTCCTACAGTTTTTAAGAAACAGACATTTGAATTTCGGGTATAGATTATATTTTAGACAGGGAAATAAAGTGATTGTTTTAAGCAGACCAAAAGAATCCAGTTCCTTACCTTGTAATTGTCAAGAAATTGTCATAAATACATTTCAACAGTGTTGAAATGGATTGAATTGGTATAAAATCTAAAAGATACAAAGATACAGTTTTGTATCAATGAGGTTGGTTGTGTTTTTTTTTTCTTCCTTTTAATGAGAAATAAACAGAAGATGGTTTAATACGAAATACTGTTTTTACAGCTGTTTATAATGGTGATTTTTTTTTTTTTACTCTTGTCGGTAGAGTTCATTGCTTAGTGAAATGTTTGGAATTTGTGTTCTGTTCTTTCCTGTGAAAACAAGAGCGCCTAGGAAGTTATGAAGAATAAATATTTCTCACCTTTTTCTTTCTTCCTTTCTCCCTCCCTCCCTCCCTCAAGGTTGGAGGCTTCAGTCCATATAGTCAACAAAACCAGAAACAGCAAAACACATCTTAAAAGGCACAAAGCTCCTTTCAGACACTTGCAGTAGAGAGACACCTAAAGTTTCTGCATTGCTATAGAATGTTATAAATAAATACATAGGAATGGGTCTCCTGTGCCCCCTGGTCATCTTTCTGATTGTTAATTGAATCAGGAAGTGTGTATCAGAAATTTGTGATAGCACGGATACTGCACATACGTGTTTAAAACAAAATCTGGTAGCATCATTTAAGTTCTATTCTGCAGGAAATGTAGAAATAGAGAATGTATAAGCTAAGAATTCTCTATTAATAATTCAGGTGATTTCACACACCACCACCGCCACCCACCCCCACCCCCCATTGATGTTGGCAATAAAGGATTTGTATATCGATGCAGCATATCTTAATGATGTATGAAACTAAACAAATGAGAAAGTTCAGATATTGTTTAACAGCTTTTTACCCTATAAGCCTAAACAAAACTACAGGTTATCTTTTTGATGGAGAAACCTTACTTAAACTTTTTTTCTATATCTTTCAACATAAGTGTATACCTGTTAGCTGCCTAGTTTCTAATAGCATGAAGAGATCTGCTGAGACACTTTGGTTCTGAGGGAAGGTGATGGTTTCTTTTTTTGCCGTTGGGTTTTTTCTTCCTCTCTCTTTTTTTGTGTTTGTTTTTGTTTAAGTATTTGTGGCAGATATTGTGTCCCTTTGCTTTTTGGGGTGGCGTAATGTTTATCACGTGCCAAAAGAAAGGTTCCCAGCCTGTTGCTATTTTCTACCCACCTTCACATCTTTTAACCTTAGTGTATGGCTTTCTTCACAGGTGAATTGTTTGGAGGAGGCAGGGCAGGGTGGGAGTGTGAGGATATGCTCTGATCTCTTCCTCCACAGTAGACTTAAATAGAAGGCGGCAGCAATTTCACTGTTAAGAGTTGCGTTACTGGACTACGAGCACAGTGTGACTTTATGTAGTATATTTAAGAATGTTCCTGATGAAATGTGTAAATGGTTTGTCTTTTTATCCTTGCAGGGAGTCTGAAACGCACTTCTCTTCCGATACAGACTTTGAGGATATTGAAGGAAAAAACCAAAAACAAGGCAAAGGAAAAGTATGTTCAGTTTATAGGGATACTGAAACACTTCTGCTGTTACAAACTGAAGAGTTCAGCACTTGCTTTGAAGCTGAATGAGCTAGGAATATTTTCTGAAAACGCAAGTGTTCTGTCAAGAGAATTCATGTTTGTATTTGCATTGAAATGCTTCATCTTGCATATTTGCATGATATTTCCTTAGTGCTATGAAGGCATAAGGGAGGTGGGGGAGAAAAAGATTAGCTTTGATTTGATTAACCTCTCTGCATCTGTTCCATCCTATACTTAAATTTGGTGCTAATGCAGTCTCTTTTGATTGGTGTCATTAATTCTGTCTGTCTTTTAATTTGAAAAGTGAACAGAAACCAATAATTCAATTAAAAGGGTTTATGTTATAGGTTGTAGTGTGGAGATTTCACTACCTGAGAGGTCTAAACCCAGTTAATAGCCCTTCTCTCCCCTCATCTGACAGATGTCCTGGCTCTCCACCCCCGGCCCTGGTGGCTCCTGCCCCCTCACTGGCACCACCGCACGCCACGGGTGGGCTGCTGCACCCGCCTGGCCGGGCACCCCATGTACCAGTACAGAGTGCCCAGCTAGTAAGAGGTGCTCGTAAATAGTTTTGTACAACAGTGGTTTAATTTCAATTTAAAATTTTTTTTTCTTTTCTTCTTTCTGTAAGTCACACTTGATTTGGGGAATCAAATACAAAGACACCTGTCTGCTCTTCCTCACCCCCACTTGCCAGCATGTGCTCAAATTAAAAAATTAATGAATTGTAGAGGAGACTTTGCGACGTGTGTTAAGGGAATTGCCATAGCTGTTGTAAATAAAATCTGTATAATCTGTTCTACAGTTTAAATAGGAGAAAAGTCTTTGTGTCATACGTTGTCACTAATCACATTTTTAGTTGTTAGAAGACTTTAAATGAGGAAGGGAGGAAATGGAATCTGTAGAATTCTTGTTGGTCTTTGCATCAGTTAGGATCAGCTATTATTCTCAACTTCGGATTCTGAATCCGGTTCCTGAAAACAAAAGGCCTTTTGTATAGTTGTCATGGTACTGAATAGTAATTTCAGTTTTTTTAATTACTACATAATGCACAATTAAAATTTCTTATGCGTGTGTGTGTGATTGCAGACCTGTAAAAAAGGAAAAAAAGGACCAGCAGAGAAGGGGAAAAGTGGAAACGGAGGAGGGAAACCTGGTGGTCCAAATCGGATGAATGGACATCACCAACAGAATGGTGTGGAAAACATGATGCTGTTTGAGGTAGTTAAAATGGGCAAGAGTGCTATGCAGGTAAGACTTGGGATATCTCCATGACTTGGATGAATATACCATTTAAATGTAGCAATATTTTCCTGTATATACATTTTAATAAAATGAAGCCTAAAGTAGTAAAACTTTTTCTTCAATTTGTAGGTTTTTTGTAATAATAGTTTGTAGTAATTTATAGATTAAGATTTTTTTAAAAAATGTTTTTGCATTGTTAAGGTTTTAATTTTAACAAGCTGATTTTTCATTTCTGAATGTTGGGTATGAATTGTCACAGACATAATGAAGAAACTCAAACTGTGATTCAAACTGAGTTTTTGGTATGCTGAATGAAGAAAGATTGGTTTTGGTCATATGACTTTTAAGTCCTTTTTGTGTGGCTGTAACTACATACAACTGTGGTTTATGCCTATAGTTGTCATTGAACTTAACAAGAAATCTGTAGTTTGTAGACGCTCCCAGAGTTTAGATTATCTGAAAAGAAAGAATTGCTTCTTCTCTTTCACCCCAAGTAAAATCAGTAGCTACAACTTAAGGGCTACTCCCCTCCCCACCCCCAAGTTGACTTGGCTAATGGATATTGCAGCACACTAAGTGGGTGGAATTCGGGTCAGGAAGTTTTAACCTGTTAAAAGTCCATGCATTAGGCACTGTCTCCACTGCACTTACTAAGAGGACTGAAGTCAAGTCTCTTAAGAAATTTAGTGCTTTTTAAAACGTATTTTAAATTCAGTTAAATCAGTAAAGCATTTGCTTAACTGTGAATCTTGCAGTGGCGAGAGGGTTAAAGCGGAAGGCTGTCAGCCATGAAGCCTTCCTGCTGACTCACTCATGTGACTCCTCAGCAGCCTGGAGGAAAGACTATCTTTGGGATTGAAAATCTAGAGTTTACAGCTTCTGTGATCTGCAGGCGGGAAGCTGGGTCTACATACAGTCCTCTCAAGATTTGCCGGCTCCTGCATTAGAGCTAGGAACCTTATAGCCTGAATGCCTTGGCAGAAAACTAGTTCACACTTTTGGAAAAGAATAGACTACTTTGATGTATTTGCACAGAGAAATTCTGATATTTCCGTCATTTGTTTTGTTCTGCCATATTTCAAAGCGGGTGGAAAAACTATACTTCTCTAACTGTTGCTGTGTGTGCTGTACTTTCAGCCAGTTATCAGTGGTTGTATCTTCATGACATTTTAGCTGTTCAAAAGTCAAAATCTTTTGCTTTCCAAGAGCAAAACGGACCTTTGCCAGGTCTGATTACTCTGTTGAATTAGGGAATTAGTACCTGGCTAACAGACTGAATCCTAATCAGTGCTCTTGGGTTCTATGATCGTAGTTTG
>VWZL01002140.1:335741-412414 GCA_013396915.1 Stercorarius parasiticus | reverse complement strand
GTTGGGGCAGGAATAAATCTCACCTGGGAAATCAGAGCTCCTTGCATTTCTTCTCAGGTTTAAGACAGATTTTTGCAGCCAGCACATGGCCACAGGGAATGATGAGCCTTCAGAAGGTGAAGCTCCTTAGGCTGTCAGTGGTAAATGGCATAAATATTCCGAAATCCTCGTTAGTACGGGTTGGGGGTTGCAAGGTCTTGAAGATTCTTCTCAACTGCTTTAGGATTTTAATGTACCCTGGGGGCATATATCTATTACTATCAACCTACTGTGTTTGGGAGACAAGAAATTCTGGCTGTTAGTGTGAAAACCTTAGGAAAGCACCAGATTTGTCTTCTGGGCTTTAATAAATTCTAGCAGTCTGAATCTAGAACTACATCTACAGATCTTACAAGGACAGGGCATTTGATAAGGTATTTTGTATTTTCAGATATTAACGCTCCTGTAAATGATGACTAAAATGGTCAGCATTTCTTAAAAAAACTGCTTCTGCAGCTTTCTGTTGGCAGAAGATGGATTTTCTACATGTGCAAGTTGCACCTGTTCAACCTAGAGCGTGTTTAGAAATCAACTTTGCTCGATCTATGCTTATCCCTTGTATAACTACATTTAAAAGGATTTAAGCTGATTTAGCTTCTAACTATGAAAATAAATATAAAAAAGAAAAAGCAAAACTGCGATAAACGAGGCTTAAATCTATTTTACAGTAGTTTAAGTTAATTTGAAAATACACTTTTTTAGTAAACATGTTTTGTATAGATTACTCTAAAGCGCCTGGAAGAAATCAGTTTTAATACTTAGATGACAATTGGAAATCATAGATTTTTACATAATTTCTTGTACAGCGTAGGCAGTGGTACTTCCAGTTCTAGCTGCACCGATAAATTCAGTGGAGCCATGAGACACGATTGATTTGAACAGTTGATGTGTTGGCTTGATTTTTGAAGTAATGGTTGGAAAGTGGTGAAGGTCAGCAGTAACCAAGTCATTTAATCCACCAACAAGCAGGGTAGATTCATACCCCTCAGTCCCGTATTTGGGAAGTATTTTAAATCCTGATGAGGAAGTACATTGACATGTTACCATAAAAACCCCAAATCACCATAGAACACGAGGAGTAAAACATCTGTAGGTATCTGTCAACCAGTAACTTGCCTGCATCTGAAATAGCCCAGTTTCCTTCCAAGGCATACACCAAGGTGAACGTAAATCTGCTAGGATGGAGCCTCTTCTGATAGAGGGAAAAACAGTTTTATTTACAGTATCCTTAGCAAAATGGAAGTGCCGTGCTGTATTTCTACAATCTTTTTTGATCCATGCAATCTTTTCTAGGCTGCTGCTCTCATTACAAATTACTGCTATGTTTGCTGTCATCTTCGGTGAAACAAAAAATAGTTTGGCATCAAAAATAAGTTCCCTGCAGCCATGGAATCTTGGCTCACAGTTTGTGATTAATTACTTATGCCACTATTACACGTTTTACATGACATTTATTATTGGGGCCTGATTCATTAGAGTTTCTTACAGGGCTGGAGACAGGTTGTAAATTGTAGTGCTAACATTACTCTGTGTTTGAGAATTAGTAGAAAAATAGATGCCTGAGACTTTTTTTAAGAAACAAGCGCTTAAAGTTAAACTCAGTATATATTTTAGTGAAAACATCTCAGTACTTATCAGCTTTGGAAAATCAAATAACATTTAGGTGCCTAAATAGGGACATAGAAATCTAACTGTTGTAAGAACCCAGTAAAAAAAAAAAAAAGTTGGCGAAGATTTGTTAAAATATTTAAAATATTATTATATCATTTAGATCTTTGGCTTCTTGATCTTAATTTTATTAGTATGAAAATATTTACATAGGCGGTTTGGAGTGTTTTGGAGAGTAAAACAACTGTGAATTGCTATGGCAACAAATAACAGCAACAGTTTGTTTCGCATCTTTCACCACGTGACATTATTTAGTATGCATGAGATTAGCAAAGTCTCAGCAAATGTTTGTCTCGCTTTATGATAAAAAGCCTGATATTCCTATCAGGCAACTGTAGAGTCCTGCCCAATATACAGCTTTTCTTAGCATTAGAAATAGATATTGGATACAGACTTCAGTTTTTCTTTCCAGATTGAGGCACCAAAATCGAGGGGTTGTGGGACACATCATTTTAGCTTAGACCCTAAGCAGAAGGAAAGAGAGCGGTCAAGTTTGGATCGACTTTTCCAGAGTTAGAAGTTATTCAGACTTGTCTCGAATGGAAACAGAAATAGACCAGACGCTTTCACATGACTCGTACCAAATAGCTAAGCTTAACTGGGTTTACGTGATTTTGAGTGAAACCAGTTTGTTGATCTCATGCGTGGTGAAATCACTCCTGTTTTGCGTTAAGTTAACCAGTTTGTTGGAAATATCGGAGTGGCAGCTGAGACCTGCATAAATGAGTTGTGCATAGTATGTCGAGAACAAGGATATTCGTGAGGTGAGGGAGCATTCACGGGGAGGAGAGAGCACTGCAGCTGGTGAGGGAGCAGGAATGAGATTTGACAAGCACGTGGGAGTCTCTTGCTACCAGAGACTGCTTGAAAAGGAAAGAGGAAGGCAGCTGCCCTTGGAAACGGTTCATGCCTACCTTGTGGATGACCTGGAGGCATAGGTTAGTGCTCGGAAAGGATGGGAACTCACCACAAGCAGGAATGGCTGGAGACAGGAATCTCCTCACTTGTAGAATCTGCTACTTTTTAAACACAGTCATTTATCTATGCGTAGAGTTGAAAAAAAGGCAACAGAATAATGCTTTGCACAGCTCTGTGTCCCAGCATATTGGGAAAAAAAAACCCACAAACCTCTTTTGTTCTTTTGGAAGTCCATTATTTTGATATATTATCTGATGGATAGCTTGCAGGCAGAGCACTGCTGCTCTGTGAAGCTTAGAGCACTTTTTCAACTGCACTATTACTTGGAAGATGCTTACGTTCATCAATTGAAGCCAGAGGAAAATGTTGGCAGTAAAAGCAAGAGAGAGAGGGCTGATTGTTTAAAGTGACTAATGTCTCTCCTTTTTTTTTCCCCACACTCTTTTTTGTTCTAGCATTACCAGAACCTTTGCATCAGGTAAAACAGAAAAAGTGATCTTTCAGGCACTTAAGGAATTAGGTCTTCCCAGTGGAAAGGTATTTAGTAGTTTTGAATTAACTGTTTTGTATACTAACAAACTGATGAATCATTAACATTTGTAGCTGTGATCTAAGTCATTTGCATCACACAAACACGTGCCTGCTGTTCATGAGTAACTTATTAATCACTGTAGGTTGTTTAGTAAAACCAAAATGTAATTAAATCTGTACAACATAGTGGTCCGTAAACCTCTTGGGTGAGGCTTCCCTTCTTTTCTGTAACAGATTACCTTTTATTCATTTATGCAAAGTATATGAGCACAGAATATGCACATAATACCTTTTTTGTTGTTGTTGTTGCTTGCTGACCTCTCATTTGCGTTTCCTGGACTCCTCCTGCTCTTTGCTCCTTCCCTTGGAGAACTGCTGTCCTGCTCTGTCCCACTCATGGCGGGAGCCCCTGCCAGCAGCCCTCAGGAGGTGACAGCAGGTTACAGTCACAGCTGGATTTTTTAACTTCACTCCCTGCCCAGTCTCCCCTTTTTTGTTTTGGACACTCGCAGCCCTTGGTTCTTGGCCTGACTGCAGCCTGGTGAGGGGCAGCCCTGCAGGCTCGGCAGCTTGCTCTCTCCAGCCAGGGAGAGTGGGTGTAAAAAGACATGAATCCCCCAGAAAGACAGAATCCCCTCAGTGGCAGTGCCTGGCATCTGAGATGACGTTTTTCCTCCCTCCTGCAGTTCTCATCTTGTTCAGAGGAGGACACGATACTGAATGTGTCAGCCATGCGTTCCCTCCCTCATGGAAGTTTTACACACCCTTGTATTAGAGCTGCTTTGATTTTTAGAGCTATTGCACCAAACCTGGGACTTTTTCTTCATAGTCCTCGGCTTCAGTATAAATATGCTGAAGTTTGTGCACTATTTTGGACTTTTGGGGTGTTTTTTTTTAAGCTTCAGAAGAAAATTAAAGACTGTTTTCCAGTTTTGTGTTTATCTAGAATTGTTACTGTGAGGTCAGAATATAAGCACATCAAACAAATCTACGATAAAGATGAATTGAGAACTGTTTTCAGAAAATAGAAAAGAAACTAAGCATATACTAGGTAAAGAGCTAAAACAGTTGTCGGTTGCTTTTTCTGGTATAAGCTACGGTCTTGGGAAAAGAGCATGTAAGCTCTCTTTTGCTGGATAAATGTACCTTTGCATTTTGTTGCAGAACGATGAAATTGAGCCTGCAGCATTTACTTACGAGAAATTTTATGAGCTCACCCAAAAGATATGTCCCCGAACTGATATAGAGGACCTCTTTAAGAAGATGTAAGTTCAAATTTAATATAATCTTGCCTTAAACTAATTTTGCTGTATTTTTAGTCCATATCTAATAGTGACAGAACACTGTAAAGGCTATCTGGCCTGGAATCCTAGTAGCATCAGCAGTATTTTAAGACAAACTCAGGTCTATGTTTTTCCCCTTCCTTCCCTCTCGGATTGTTAATGTAAAAGTTCACTCTGTATTTCAGAGCAACTTTTACATGAGCTAGAGGAAGCACCTGGAACTTTTTTTTGTTTTGCATTGGCTTTACTAACTACTGTAATTTTAACTTGCTCCTCTAGGTCATTAACACAGTATGTGAACTAATTAAATTAAATCAGAAATTTGAAGGTTAAAAAGTTCCTTCACTCAGTTTAATCTCAGCGGGAGGACTTACGTGTTGTTTTATGAAGTAATGTTTGTTAAGTTATAGGAAGTACGGGAGATATACTGTGCCAAGCATAGACAGTTAGTATGTTTTCTGTGACTGTTAATTGTGAGATGATAGAGCTACTTGAGGTAGAAAAGTAGGTGGTTTTAAAAGTATCAACAATGTCAACATGTAAATCATACCTACTGTAGCATCGTATATGAAAACTTACATTCTCTAATAAATTTCTTTTCAGCAATGGAGACAAAACTGATTATTTAACGGTAGACCAATTAGTGAGCTTTCTAAATGAAGTAAGCTTTTTCATACATTAACTACCATACAAGTCTGTCTGCAGTGGCTTGCTTCTTCCAATCTTTCCATTGCATGAATCATGCCATTATTTGCTGTGCTTTTGATCCGCTGATCTTTCCATTATGGTAACATCCAGGTGCAAAAATCAGCTCCAACCTCGTATGTTGTGCTTTCTACATGTTGGCTTTGCAGATTGCATCTGTTGATTACTTGCTGGTTTGTTATGTTGTGTGTTATGTATGTTTTATACATTTTTATACTGTACATTCAATGCAGTTTCAGCTAAAATACGTCCAGTATTTTATTATGGACAATTACTTTACCTGTACACCACAGCTAAATATATTTGCCGATCCTTCTGAATAATAGAAAAAATGAAGTAGGCTTTTATAAACAGTGGTTTGATTCTTCTCAACGGTATTATTTCAACCTATTACAAATCTAAGAGCTAAGAGGATATTTGAAGAGCTTGTATATGATTTTTAAAATACTATGTGTGCAGAATAAGAGGAAATATTTTTATTGCTGTATTTCCAGAATATGGTTGTTGGCAAGAGTATTTAGTATTTCTTAAAAACATCATGAGAGTGTGAAGTAGTTCAATAAACAGTGTAGGATTGCTTTTTTCTATTCCTAAAGCGCATTAAGTTATAGAAGACAGACTCATTTGGAATTGCAACCATAAATGCACTATGTACCACATGGAAAAAGTGGTACATCCTACTTGCTTTTGTACCAGTAGATTCTTGTCATCTGGAACATGGTTAGCTGTTTGGTCTTTTAGGGACTGGGTGCATTACCAAAAATCTCTCTATCTGAAATTATTTTACTAGTTATAAATTTATTTTATGCATTTGTAGGTATATGTACTTATTTATATATCTGATACTGCTATACAAAGATTCAAGCAGTCGGTTCCCCATATATCAAATTTACAAAAAAAGTTTCTTCATTTAGTAGCGAACGCATGCCTTACTCTTCACCAAACCTGAGTTACATGTAGAAAGAATATTCAAAAATAAAAGACAGTGAGAAGATCAACAGCTTCAGGACTAATGGTTACATACTTGGGGCCTTAGTTTGGATCCACTTAGTTAGAAAATTGGAGCCCATGCTTAATCTTACTACTGTGAGATGGTTTTTGTCACAGCTATTTACAAAGTTCAGTGCCTAAATGTTTGCAGGACTGGGGTCATAGCTAAGGCATGTCATTTTTGCTTCTGCATTGAAGAGAGAAAGGATAACATTGTGATTTAAATTATAAATTATCCCCTTGAAGTACCTCAGCCCACCAGTTCACTTGTAGTGATAGCTACACTTCACTGCTTGAAGCACGCAGTCCTGTCCCCACGTTGAACAATATTAGCTTCTAATTATTTTTTTCTAGTGTTAATCCTCATTTTTCAGTAAATTACTGTTTTATCATTATTTTGAAATTGATCGCTGTAATTGTTTGAGTTCAAAGTGTGCTGCCTTGGAGCACAAACTTCGGAAGAAGAGTTGCCAGCAATTGTAAGAACTTTCTGGCTATCTCCAGTAACTGATGAAAAAATTAAAATTGAATTGTTGTGCTCTCAGTTTTGTATTGTTTTCACAGTTCTTTTTACAGAATTAGAAGTCTTATTTTGTGGCAGTATTGGAGAAAGATATATCTTGTTGGCTACATTCTTATTGACACAACACATTTTGCAATTGGAAAAGTTGGCCCTTTAGTAGGTGAGCAGAGCTGGGAAAAATTAGTCAAATGGTTTTATAGAGTAGGACATTCATTCTGATGACTGAAAGTAATGTTTTTGGCTCTGTGCTGGACGTCTTTCAGTCTTCAAATAGATTTTAAAGTTTTGATCATGATTTGAAAGGCACTAAATGACCCAGAATCTCCCTCCTGAAGTTATCGTTGCTGTCCCCTTGACAGCCGGCCAACACTGCAGTTAGCAGTGGTGTTTAATGCTAGAAAATATAAAAAGATTATTATCATTATATAGGAGAGGGGATTTACTTGGCAGAGCAATTCTTCGTGAGAGTCTTTAACCTAAATTATTTTGAATTCAGTAGCCTCCAAGGCATGCTACAGAAGCTCTTAAGTGTTATGGGGTTGTAAGGGAGCATGAGGATACGTTACTGGGTATGAGTGGAGAGTGAGCTGCTTTCCTGGAGTTTTTCCAAACTGCTGTCTCTATTTGACTTTTAAATGTTGCTGGCTGACAGCTGACTTAATTGTGTATCAGTATTAAAGCTTCTGGGAAGTTTTTAGAAATTTAATTATTGTCAGGCACGGAGTATTAAAGTCAAATTTTGAAAAAAGAAAATGTAGTAGAAAAAGAACTGAAATCACTACTATTGAGATTTGCTCCTGACATTCGTTTGCAGCAATAAATTAATAAGCCAAGTAGCTGTCAAAATGGAAATTCAGTAGTCTGACCAGGACTTGTCCTTTCTCCTGGGAAGGAGGTATGAGGAGATCCTTTTCTATCCCTCTCTTTCCCACTTCCTTGCCCTTCCTCCCTCCCTCCCTTCCACTCAGTTGCTCACTCTTCCTCCCTCCTTCCCACTTGCTTGCTTGCTCTTTCTGCCTCCTCCTGGTTTTCATCTCCACAAAAGGACACCCTTCTTACCAGTGCACAAGCCAAATTCAAGAGGCAAAATTGGTTCTGGCACATGATTAACTGCTGTACGTCTCGGTTTCCATGTCCGCTCAAAGAGGAGACTGGAGGCTGGGTTGGGGAGGCTAAATGATCTTTCTCTCTTTGCAGAAACACAGAGGCATTTCTTTCTCCCCATGCTTTTAGATGCTTCACTCTCATATAGTTAAGACTGTCTAGTGTAAGGGTGTCCTGTCAAATATGGTAACTACAACAATCGAATGCAACTTTGTTGGACATACATAATTAGTCCTGGGGCACGTTGTCTTTCTAGATGAAACTTCATGCTTTTAGTTTTGGTCAGCTTTTGTGTTTCAAGTTTCCTGTGCCAACAAGCTCAGTAGTGCAGAACATTTCCCCAAGAGACGCTAGTAAGCATTCTTCCTTTTTTTTAAGTAAAGCTTCATCAATTGTCAATTTTGCTTTATTTTTTAAACTAAATAAACAGAAAGACATATTTTTGTTCAAGTAGAAAATCGCTAATGAGCGATGACCATTGCCACGAGAAGAACATTTTCCTCTTAGCTCCTTCCGATAACTCTGGGACTCTTTCTCAAGAGGAGACTTTTTTTGCTTTATCCCATTTATTTTCTTCTATTTGCTTGTGACTAACTGTAGAAGAAAGAGAGTGGGGAGGAGCGCTTTTCTTGAGTTAAGAACCTTCCCTACTATTTCTTACAATTTTGTTGAAGTGGTGTATTGTCACTAATGGTACAAAGCTTGTCATTTGTCACAGTGGACTGTTCTGTTGCATGCCGGTGTTGTGTCGCTGTTGTGTGCTGTTTAGCAAGTTGTGTCCTGCACCCATCTGCTCTCATATCATATTTCATCTGAGTTTTACTTAGATATCCAGACAGCCAATGTGTAGTGAACGAAACTGCTGTATTTTAGATGCTGCAGACTGTCAGTGGCATTACTTGAAAGATCCCTCCTTAATTGCATGACTAAATTGGCATTGGTTGTAATTTCTCGGAATTAATTAAGCGCATGCACCAATGTATTGATTGTAAGAAAAGAGATGGATTTTTGATTGGATATTGCTTTTTTCATAGCAAAATGTCAAAAAGTTTGCACGTGAGGAATTACAGCAAATGCCTATGGTGCTGTGCCAAGCCGTGTCAATACCATCCTGTCCACTCCAAATTATTGATCACCAATATGGGGGTGGCCTGTTACATTTCTGAATTCTGCTTAAACTAAAGCTTGAAAACTGTGCACCTACTGGGGTAAAGGAGTGTTTTCACAGTCATATTTATTTCTTTGTTTTATTGCATCTGCTTACATGCCACTACTCCGTTCAATTCTGTTTTAATTTTCTTTTGATGGAGAATCAGGCACACAGTGTGCAGCTCTAATCCAGCTCGGAGGAAAACCAAAGTTACATAGCACACTATTAAGTGAAAACTTAAAAACTCTTTGAGTTTCAGTAGTGTGTTAGAAATCACTGCTAAATTGTATCTAAATATTACGTATATGATTAAATCCTAATATTGTAAATTGCTGTGAATTGAAGAGATGATATTGTGAAGCTCTTTTAAGTTGTACATATTTCTTCTGAGAACCTATGCTGTTTTTTGAATAATTAATAACACAGTGTTTCCACAATTCACAAATAATCATCAGTAGTTGCATATTTCTAAACTTGGGTTTCAAATTCTGTATTTATAGCATAGCTTTATTTTACTTTTAATTTTTACTTTAGCTGTAGCTATTGCTGAAGATGTATTTTTGCAGAGGTGGTTACAGCTCCATCAGTCAAATCTGCCAATTTACATGACGTACAAACAAGATCAGGAAGAGAGAATTTACAAAGATGAGAGATTTAGCTATTTATTTTCAACATTTCATTTGCACATATACCAGTCATGGTGATGTGTAGTCATTATTCTCATGAACGAGCAAGAGTAAGACCAGTTACAGAATTGCACTGGAATGGGTTTTTTAAAATATTTTTATAATCAAACTGCCTAGATTTCTTATGAAAGATAAGGTTCATATTCTGTCTAAAGCTAAAGTTACTGTTGAATAGTCTGTAAGTTTTAGGGGTCTTTTTTTTTTTTTTTTAAATGTCCACTTCTTTCTTTCTCATCTGCAGTAATGAAATGCTCTTGGATGATAGCCATGCAGTATATTGTTTTGCTGAATTCCATTGTTTTCTAACCTTAGCATCAACGAGATCCTCGGCTCAATGAAATTTTATTTCCCTTTTATGACACAAAAAGAGCAATGCAGATAATTGAGACATATGAGCCAGATGAAGACTTGAAGAGTAAAGGTAAATGTGGGAGGGAATTCAGTATTCACTGGTTTTAGGCATTTGGGGAATTTGTTCCAAAGCATCCAAACTTTTACAAGGGAGCTTACAGTCCTTGTGGTTAGGGGGCAAGCACTTGTGTGGCCACCAAGTGAACTAGATCAGGAAATTGAACTGCTGAAAAATATCTCCCCCTCTCAAAACCAGTGATTTCTTAGAAGGATTATTTCCCTGATCCAGGTTACGGTGTGGCTAGAGACAGCCAGCCGGATAGAAAATGGGAGAGGCTAGGATGGAGTAAATGAGGAACAACATGGAGACTCCTTCTGGCAACAAGGCAACATGCATGTGGCTATGGCCAAGGTCTCAGAGAGACTACAAAACTGTACAGATATTGTGTAAAAAAAAAAAAAAAAAAGAATTACCGTGCGCATCGTTGGATATGCATCCACCTTCATATAATCTGTATAGTGCTTGAGGGCAGCAGCCTACTTTAGAACAGGGTATTTTACATGGGTGCATTGAAAAATGTTCTGTCTGAGCGAGAAGATTGCAGGAAGTGTCTCCAAGCCATTCTTGAGTTGCTCATGTCCTGAGCTGCTATGGGTGTTGGAGGTGTCGGTGGTTGAACTTAGCTCCCAGTTCTTAGCTGTTCTGCTGAAATAACTGTGTTGGGATCAACTACCAAAATTAAAAATGTTGCTATCCTCGTCTGTCCTCCCTGCCCTTTTGCTGGAAGTTACTGTCATCGTGGCATGCAGAGGAGGAGACGCAGCCTTGCAAAGCCCATAGACCTTTGAGCATCCTAACGGGAAGCCACTTTCACTAGACATTTAGGCTAATTTATCAAGAGAGCACTGGTGAAGCTGAATAGCTTTTACACATCCACTAGGGCTGCCCCTGCTGATGAAGGATGTGCAAATCAGGCAACGGGAGGCAGTATCTTAAACTGCTTCTGTAGAGCCCGAGGCTGCAGTGCTGCAGCCTCGTTGGGTCCCCTGTGCCCTCTTCTGCTGCTTTGTGGTCACGGGCGCTGACACCAGCAATGCCTTCCACAGCAACGCCTGCCCCTTTCGCTTTCTCTGGGCCACTGGTTGGGAAGAGTTTACAGTTGTCTTCCCCAGTCTACAAACTTAAGGAGCCCTTCTGTAGCTGGATGTATAGCTTTCACCATTCCTTAGGGTACTTTAGTCCTTTGGAGCAAACCGCTAGAGGAAGACCTAGTACTGTATGTGCTACTCCAGACACTGCGTTGTGTGCTGAATTGATAGGTTGCTCTTTTAGTTCTGTGAAAACATGGACTTTCCAGGAATCGTCTGGGAAAGAGGGAGATATTTTTCTTGTCTAGGAGTCATTTATAAACGTTATGAGGATTTTCCACTCACAAGCAGTGTAGCTTATTTCTTTTCCTCTCTACATGAAGTACAGGCCTCCAAGTATTAATTACATGATTTTAGTAAACTCTATCCTCTTTTATTTTTTTTAAAGGCACTCATTGCAATTCCTCCTGATGCCAGTGTATTTTACATATTTTCCAAAAGGAGGAAGGTATACTGACGTAGCTGCCACCTGTTTAGGATGGAAAATGTAAAAATATTTTTTACGAAGGTGGAAATTAATCTAGGACTGGAAAACTATGTTCAGTAATTCACAAAGAGGATTTTGCAAGCACCAGGATGTAGCAAGGGAATGATACTGTCTTATTCTTTTAGCCAATAATTGAATCTTGGCTAATTATTTAGCTTCTTTCTTTGGTTTATATTTCTAACAGGTTTTAAATAAATGTGGTAAACCTCTTGTAGGGATTGGGTTATGGGGAGTAACAACAGAACAACAGAAGCATCCCCTTACAGTGTTCCTCCATTGATCATATTCCCGCACAGGGATTTTATCTCAATGTAATCAGTAGGACAGAGAGATGGTTTAATATAGTAACATGTTGAACCTTAGCATGTAAAGAAGGCAAGAATATATCTCAGCAGTGGTTGTTCTCTGCAGTCTCTTTCCCCTTCTTAGATAACTTTGCTGTTGAGCAAAATAATTAAGTTTAACAACTTTTTTTTGCTAAATCATGTAGTTTGAGAAAGCAGGCAGTAGCAGTAAGTGACTGACTCTTCCTCAGTTGTATTGCAGTAACAGAAAGAGTAAGTAAGGCTGAACAAGTTAGTGCTGTGCAGTTTAGTAACCGGAGTCTGTTCAGGAACACTACAAAAGCAAATTCCTCCACCTGGTCAGTGCATGTCAAAAATAGAAAGGCCAGTCTGTCGGGCACGTAAAGCTCCGTTAAGTTGCTGGAGTCTCAGCCGTTGGTTGTCTAGAACGCCTGCTCAGCTGTGACTTTTTTCCACTAGATGATGCACTAGAGGTGCGTATCATCGAGATACTTTGTGCTTCTGCTTTTAAGTTCTCAGTGATAAACAAAATAAAAACATCCTTTAAATTGAAAATTCCATTTCACCCTCTTTTTCCCCCTCTTCTGCAAAAAGTCAGAATCAGCTGAGAGGATTTGAATAAGACCTTCCAGAACAGTTCACCTCTGGCTGACACCAAGCACAGAATATTTAAGCTCCAGTAGAGGATTTTTTCAGAAAGCCAGGAGCAGAATGAAAAGCAGGATTGCTGGAGTTCTCTGTGTAAGAGAAAGTTGTTTTAAACAAAATAAAAGTGGGACTGTTGCAACCTGTGCCTTAAAAATAGCTGGGTGTTCGTACATGACTTGAGGGAAAGCAATCTCCAGATTAGTGCCAGATAACTGTTCTCTGCAATGACTCCTTGTGAGTAATCTCTCCTTCCGTACCCCAGATCATTTTTCAGTCTCTTGGCCACTTAAAAACTGATATTGCAGTACTGATTATTCTTACCTTGTTTTCATGAAAATGTATCCCTTGACTTATATTTTTTTACACTTTATGATGCATGTAACAGCAGAGAAATAAGAGAAAAGTGTTACGAATTCTGTCCTCTGAATTACTGTGTGACCCATGTTCATTGTAGAAAATGGCTTGCTTTTCATTATAAAGGAATGAACCTGTATTTCAGATGGTAAACCTGAAGGTATCTTAGATTTTCCTGATGCTTTGCAAATGAACGCATGCAACCATTTTCAGGCACACCTCCGCATGTTTTTGTCAGCGGAGAACAGTCTCTGCACATGCTGCAAGCTGATGAACAGCGATGTAGCACAGTCGGGGCAGGACTAAAGATCAAAGAGGGGAGCAGAGTACCATAGAAGACCATTTCTGGCTCACAAAGTCCCAGAGCTCAAAATTGTTGGGAGCATTCTGAGGAGATGTCACTGCTTAGTTGCCTTCTTCACATCCTCTTGATGCCTTAGGTCTATTACGGTGAGTGCTGGACGTCGGATATGGAGCTAGGTGGGCACCTGATTGTTTTCTTTTGTTATCTGGGAACACAGCGGCAGATTTTGCAGCAGGGACACAGTTGCTGGTCAGCTTGGAGCACTGGAAGGGGAGAGCTGCTGTTTGCTTGCAGAAGCCTGTGCAAACATAGTTTTTGCGCCAGGGTTCCTGCTCTGTGAGACACTTTGATTCCTCCCCACTATAAATTTTTACTAGTAATCTGCCATGCTTTCTTCTTCCTTCTAGGTGTCATATCAAGTGATGGGTTTTGCAGATACTTGATGTCGGATGAAAATGCCCCAGTTTTCCTAGACCGTTTGGAATTATATCAAGAAATGGACCATCCTTTGGCTCATTATTTCATCAGTTCCTCTCACAATACATATTTAACAGGCAGGCAGTTTGGGGGCAAGTCTTCGGTGGAGATGTACAGACAAGTGCTTTTGGCTGGATGCAGGTTGGAAGCAGGAGATAACAGCCTTTAAACCTACATAACATACCTTGGTGGTGATATATTGCATACTTTAATGTATAAATGTATTAGTGTAGTAAATGAAAATACACGTTTCAGGTACTGTTTTTCTAATAAAAAACATTGAAAGGCAGTGGAATGTAGGGACTGATGTCAGGAGACAGGTTGTAAGAGAGGTGACAGAAGTTTGATCTCAAAATGACAACTCAAGAATTTCAGAGGACTTTCTGCTTTGTAATTAAGAAGTTTATACGTAAATGAGACTGAGTTTGTGATTTCCTGCTTAATTTCTTAACGTACTGGAATGTGTCACAGTTAACCGAGTAAGAAAATAAATTAGAAGAGCGTTACAGCGCTAAAAACGTTATTGTTCAGGTGTAAGTGTGTTGAGCCGCACATAGTATATTTAAGGTAACGTACCCAAAGTTATAAAAGCGGTCTGAAATTGCACATGTGCAACTTAGAAGGAATGATGTAATGCCCAAAACTGCTTTGTAAGTTGCTGCTCTGAGCATCACTGCTCAGAAGTTGTCCTGAGTAGCTCGCCTGTACTGAAACACTAAGGAAGCTGACATCATTCTTCTTGGATCTTTAGGTGTGTTGAGCTGGACTGCTGGGATGGCAAAGGTGAAGATCAAGAACCAATAATAACACATGGAAAAGCAATGTGTACAGATATTCTTTTCAAGGTAAATGCCTGACCTCTACACCTGGCAGTAAGCCCCAGTAGAACCCCCGCATAGGAATCCATGCAGGGCACCCTCCCCTCCTCAGCACCCAGATGCTGCTCCCTTGTGACAGACCAACAAATCGCAGAGGCAGTTTCTTGTCCCCAGGTCTTAGGGCTTATCTCTAACTCTCATCATACGCCCCTGTGTTATGTCTGCCTTCCCATGGAAACTGCAGAAAGCGGGCTTGCTTCTTTTGCCCCATGTTTTCACGTCCCGTGGCTCCTCGCACCACAGAATAAGTATCTTATATGTTGTCTGAGAAGTTCCTTAGCTGTGGGAGCAGCTGAAGAGGCAGGAGTTATTGTGGGAGTAGAAAATCTCCCTGGCAAGAGAAGCTGGCAGCGGATGCATGGGTCCTGGCTGCACCTGCCGTCGCTGCCGCAGGTGCGGTGAGGCACCTGTTGGGCGCTGAGTCTGGGTTGTCATGGGAGAACAGAGAAGAATGAGCATAGTTTGTTCTAGTTCTGGCTTCGCTTGGCACATTTGAGGCTCAGCTTTGTATTTCTCGGGGTGAGGCGGAGAACAAGAAAAAACCTCTTTCATTATGATTGTAATTTGATCTGTTCTAATTTGAAATCCTATGATTGAATTTTAAAGGATGTCATTCAAGCAATTAAGGAAACAGCATTTGTTACATCAGAGTATCCAGTCATTCTTTCATTTGAAAATCACTGCAGGTATATAGTTCCCATTTTAATTTTTTTTTTTAATAGTGTGATGTATGAGAGAGATGATACAGCTCAAACCTCAAACAGACTATAATTTGAGTACACTTGAAAACTGTGTAGGGATATGCAGGTATACTGAATGTCACTTGGAAGAGACTATACTTTAATATACTAGTCAGTCTTTGTCTAGCGTAATAATGGCAATATTTTTATCTGTGGTAAAGCTGTGAAATATATTTGGATGTTCCATTAGTTGTATGGGATTCACTTAATCTACTTTTTTGGTCTTACTAAATTGATCTATCTCAGATAATAGGCTTTTATTGACAGTTTAATTACAGTAAAGTAATACTACTCGGTTGAGAGAAAGTGGGCGGTATATAATTTGGGATATCTACATTACTTAATATTATTCTGTTTTGCCGAGTAATAGTCATTTCCTTTTTATATTAAAAAATTAACCAACATCATCTTTTCCAGCAAATATCAACAGTACAAGATGTCAAAATACTGTGAAGATCTTTTTGGAGATCTCCTGTTGAAGCAGCCTCTAGAAACACATCCAGTACGTTATGTTCTGCCAGTCTTCTTTTTTTTTTTTTTTTATATTAGCTATATTTAACAGAGACGATAAACTGGAATCATATCGCCTGTAGTGCTGTTCACTGCCAGTCCTGTGCTTTCAAAAATGACTAGTGATTTTGGGTGTCTTACACTTTCTGGTACAACCTTGTCCTTATCTGATTTGTTTAATCTCTTCTGTACAGGGCTCTGGCGAGCAGCCTGGGGAAATCCATCCCCTTGATGTGTGACGTAATATCAGCACCTACACAAAATACACCACATACATTGTATTTGCAGGTCATACATAACTCTGAAATTACCAGTCACTGTTGAAAACCAATTAATCATAAATTGCATGGTCTCAGCTGAGGAAAACCTCTTCTTTCAGCTGCACTTTGCATGCTTCATGCTCCAGATCAGGTCCTGCAGTCTAGGTGGCCCCCACTACTGCATTAGGAATTAAATTAAGCACGAAGAGTTCCCTGCAGTTTCATTTGGACTATTGAGTGCACTGTAATCTGCATGCACTTCACTCTCCTGCGTGGCAGGAGATAATAACAGCCACTCCTTCACAAGCACAATATTTGAGACTTTAATAGCTTGTTAACCCAGTGCTTGCAGCTACTCCTCCAGGCCTTCCTTACTCTCCCGAGCAACGTGCTCGCTGTCTGCTAGCAGCCACCCAAAGCATGCAGAGGCTCTTGAGCGCTATGGGGGGGACCATGGCAAAGAGGACTCTGCCTTACCTTTCAGTGCCTGGCCATCTGACCCCTGCAACGGGGCCTCCTGGCGTTATCATCTCTCGAGCTGAGCTTTTCTTGGCAGGGACAGGAATGCGCACGGCTTACTGAATAGCCGGTTGTTGCCCTGAAAAGTGCGTCCCAGAGAACTACATCTGTAGTGTTTGTAGCACCTTGCCACATTCCTTACAAAAGCAGCTTTCAGGGAAGCCTAAAATAGAGCTGTCCAAAGGCTGCCATGCGGCTACTTCAGGGCGCAGAATTAAGCTTCAGCTGCCCGTGCTCTGTAGCACTACTGAGCCTTCTGCTTTTTGTGTCCTTTCCTCCTCATGGGTGAATTCAGTCCCCAGCTGCTCCCAAAGCAAATGTTGCAGAGAAGGCAGAAGGAAGTTGAAATGTGTATTTTACGAGTGCTTGGTTTCTGATACCTCGACTGACTGAGGAGGGCAGACTTAGGAGAGACGCGGCACTGGCTGAAGCAGATTTGGTTTTAAGTAAAAGCAAATATTTATCCAAATGGGCACCCAGCTATGCCCTGTGCCTGGGGGTGCAGGCAGACTGGCATCCTGGAAGCCTGGGGATAAATGAGCTCTGCGGCACTGACATCTAGTGGAATTACAAGCCAAGTGCTCTCAGAAACAATTGTGTTTTCTCTTCATCCAACATACTGAAACTCCCATGACTGAGCCAGCCCTGGTGGTTGTGGATAATCATGACCCTCCTGCAAGGAGGTTTGCACCTGTTCTTGTGAGGTTGGGTTGATTTGGGTTTTGTTTGTTGGTTTTTGGTTTTTTTTTGCTGGGTGGTTATTTGTCACCTCTGCTGCCTTTATTTGGTTTCAAGTCGGGGTGATTTTTTCTTTTGTTTCTTCATCTAGAATGCTGCTTCTGCATAGCTCAGAGTTGGATTTAAGGATAAGGATAGCTGAACATTTATCCTAAGAATTTTTTCTAGTCCTGGAAATATTTTCTACTTTGGTGTCACTTACGGTTCACTGGAAACCACAGTCTATTTATACCAGCAACTCCCTGCATAATATTCTTAGCAAGCCTGAGTTGGGGAGGGTACTAATTACCATACCCAAATCTCTGTTTCTTAGCCTCAGTGGTGTGATGGGGCTTAAATAGAGGATTTTGTACTTTTTCTCTTTTCTCAATAATGTTTTCTCCCCCAAACTGGAACAAACCCTTTAGTAGTACTTCCTTGTGGATGTGAAACTTGCCATTTGCCTTTCACAAATACTAAAGACGTGACCCTGTAGCCCTGCTGGCAAAAATAGTCCTCGTTACCTAGCTAAAGACTGGGTAGTTTTCCATTCACCAGTGCCAGCCCATTTCTAGTCTGTAAGTATGTGTGGGCCGCTTCACTTATGTTATTACAGCTTGAAGGGACCATAAAAGATGACTTAGAGATCAAATGATAACGGGCTAAACTGCGACTTGGACTGTGCGAGAGAGGGAAAGTAGGAAGTCCTCTGATGAAGAGTTGCAGGTGACATCCGTGTCCACTGCAGGAGAGAGGGGGAGACCTTTTGACCAGTGCAGCTGAGGATGGCGTAGGCTGGAGACCAATATGCCGGCTTCAGCCAGCAACATTGACCTGAGCACAGCTTTTCCATGGGATAGGGAAGAAGCAGAGGAGACAATATAACTGCAGTCACACTACCTCCCAGGGTCGTGCCTGAGGTGGCACTGCTTGTTCACTGCCCCTTACCATTGCTGTCCTAAAGTCAAAATCCCAAACAGCGATACAAAAAAGCTATCATTAAGCCTTTTCTTTAAATTATTTTACAGCTTGATCCAGGCAAAGCCTTACCTTCTCCTAATGACCTCAAAAGAAAGATTCTCATAAAGAATAAAAGGCTGAAACCTGAAGTAGAAAAAAGTAAGTAAAGCTTGTCAAGTATGAAATGAAACAAAAGCCTGGATAGGTACGAATAGACTGTGTTACTAAATTTTCCAAATTGCTTGTACTTTAGTGTTGGAAGAAAATGAATTATATGTAAATCACATTTTGTTTGCCCTTGTGTTTCGTATGAGTGCCAGAGTCTAGGCCTTGATATCAGCATGTAGCTTAGGCATGGGTAGCCCTAGAAATGTAATCCCGGGACTTTTATCAGATTGCTGGTTGAGCTAAAATATAACGCAGATAGAATCTCTTGTAAATTCTGCCTACACTGGTGTGTTTGCATTGCGGTGCTTTTCTAGGATAAGCATAAAATAAAATGGAATTTCAAATTGCTCTTCTTGCTGTTGTTGCCAGTTCTGATATTTATCTTCTTTCAGTAATAATAATGTTGCTGTATTAGTTTCCCGTATGGCTGTAGTGATAAACCCTGGTCAAAGATAAGCATGCAGACCTTCCACTGACTTCAGTCATACTTGATTGTGTTCATACTGTCTAACTGAAATCCACATGGAAAAACAATTTAAAAATTCAAGCACTTTGCCTCCATTTGCTTAGATTGAGCACCAAAGAGACAGCTGTCTGTTTATTCTCTGAAGTAATATGCTTGCTCCAAAAACCTTTGACTTCTATGGAAATATTTTTCTTAACTTCAGGGAGCTTTGGATACAGCCCTTACTGACCACTTTTCAGGTCTCACGACAGCGGATGTCTAATGATGCTCTTACTCTGTAAAATTTTATTGCTCACTGAAAACTTAGAGAACCCTTTAAATGAAAGTAGCTCTCAAGATCAGAGAATAATTTATGATTGTTCTCATGTATTTCTTTGTTCTACAAATGTTCATGTCATGACTAATTTATTTTTGTTTTTCTTATTAACAGAACAGCTTGATGCTCTGAAAAAGATGATGGAGGCTGGGGAAACTGCTGCTCCTGTAAATATCCTAGAGGATGATAATGAAGAAGAAATAGAAAGTGGTGAGGATTTCATAGAGAAGGGCTCTCAAACATTGCTTGTGGTACATCAGTGGGCCGGCATGAGCAGCTAGGATGCACGTTACCCACGTGCCCGTGGTCTGTGGCAGCAGCAGTAAATCTGGGCTCAATGGCGGACCATTTATACAGACCTCCAGCCTTACCATCTCATCTCAGATACGTACCACAGCTGCTCCCGGCTCTGTGGCAGGCTGTGGTAGGAACGTGAGCTCAGTTGGTGGTACTAGTGGTAATTTTAACTTCTACTTACTGTTCAGAAGTCATGTTGGAGCAGCAACCAAGTCAGATTGTCACTGTGTGTCTGTGAGAGTGGGAAGCTGTGATCTTTGCTTTGAAAACAGATTTTGTCACTATTTTTAATGCTTGTGTCAACATCAGATTGGATTATTGCATTATATTTTATAAGGATAAAATGAGGGATAGGATTTTTCTTGCCAAACTTCAGATATCTTCAGTATAAACATGTAGATCTGAGCCAGCGATGTGGAATGTGTTTATGGCCAACAGAGAAAAACAGGCACATCTAGGGTGTGATTCACCGTGTTTGTTTTAAAGGTCCACCTTCAGAAGGGGTAAATCATGCATTGCCTACAAGTGTCTGTACCAAGGTACTGGCCTGTGACCCCTGTCATACTGAACATCCCAGCTTTAGCTTTACCCCTTGCGCCTCTCCTTGATTTCTTTAATTGTATTTTTTTTTAACTAGCACAAAGGCACTGCTGTTGCAGTCAGTAGAGGTCCTCAGGAAAGATATCCTTAGTGATCCAAATCTTGGTATCTGTCCTTGCGATCCTAAAAAAGACTGAAGTACAACAATTTTTTGGAGAGGCCTCTCGGGATCTTTCTTCAGGTGGTCAAGGAGCACTGAGGACATTCTGTTGTTTTGCAGGCTGTTTTCCATTGGAATGCTTATTTCTAATAGTGTTTGTAGTGTGCTGCATGTATTAATTATGTGCCAGACTACCAAGAGGCTCAAATAAGTATTTTCTAAAATTATTATTTAAATCCATGTGAATAATGGTTTTGTGTTTGTAAGAGGCCTTTTAACTTCTTTGAGTAGACTAGGTTCTAACGGAAAATCACTGTAAAAGCAAATAAAAATCATTCTCTATAGTAGGGGCACATAAGGAGCCTCTAACAATGCACATGAGAAGCCTGGACACCAGCAACTTTTTACATCCTTACTTAAAGAACTCTGTCTCCATATCTTGTCATTTCCCCAAGCCTATTGGGGCTTTTTTTACACTTTTGCTAAGCAAATTACTGTTTCCTTCAAAAATACAGTAAATAAAATTTCTGTTACTAACCATGTCAAAGCTGTAGGAATCTCAGGCCTTTAGCTGTAATTACTACTAATGCTTGGAAATCCAATACCCTGGATTTAATTTCTGCTTTTAAAAAATGCCAAAACCAAACCTGTGTTTTCAACTGCCATTTGTTTCATGTCTCACACAAAACCAGTAGTTCCTTTTTCTTTTCTGTGCAGCTGACCAGGAAGAAGAAGCTCATCCAGAGTACAAATTTGGAAGTGACCTTACTGTAGACGATTACAGTCAAAAAGAAGCTGTTGCCATCAGTGTCAAAAAGGTGGGATTACTTCTTATACATATTTCTTTGGAAGCTTTTCATGGAGGTGGGTGTAAAAGACGCTCTGTTCTGTGGAAGCATCGCAGCACATATTGTCAGAAGAGTCAAACCCTAGATCTTTACCAGATTCCTAACCTTTAGGTTGATGAGAAGACAAAATTTTGTAGCCAAAAATATTCTCTGCTTGTTCATGTAGAATGCTCATTGAGGAAACAGAATAGGTATGTAGGAAAACAGTATACTAAGTGGACGATTTGATCAAAAATACTAATTAAAGGCAGCAAGCAGTTTCCTGCTCCTACTCTTTTTTTTAACTTTGCATCCCAGTTGCAGAGCCCTAATACGAGGTGGAGTATCAGCTTCCTTGCTCAGCAGTGGTTTTTTGTAAGGCTGCATCCTGTATCTTCGTTACAGGGATTCCCTGGGTCAATTTTTATTGTTAACTCCTAGGGTAGGCTCCACCTACGGCAATGAAGGCAAAATAGGACAATCATTCCCCAGTGGGATGGTCTGGCAGTGGGGCTGTAGCAGAGAGCTACCTGGCAGGCAGGGTAGGAGTCCCCTTTATTCCACTAACACAAGATTTAGTACAGTTTATCAGTCGGTGCTCAGCAACTTGAATATTACTTGACAGCAATTAGATACAGAATATTGGAATTCAAAACTAAGCCTGCTCTGGCACTGGAGGCGTTATTGCTGCTTGCTACAGAAAACCAAAACCACGTGTGAGCGCTACGTTTCCTTATCAGAAGTATTTTGGCCACTTCTTCTCTCCTGCCTGCCTACCTTTGGATCTTACTCCAGATAGAAGTACAGGTATGGAAAATCTCTCATAGCACAGATTGCCCTTGGCAGTATGTCTCTAGCAGTATCACCGAGACATCAGACCTGCCTTCTTGGTATCTCTTCAAGTCAACATCTTTGCTTCTTCAGGGCTTTTATGAATCCTCCCACGGAAGTATTGTTTAACTTCTTTGCTCTAGGGCTGGTTTTACTTACTAAGTTAGCTGGTCCTCAGCTACCTGAGTGTTTGGGTTGTTTTTTTTCAGATCGCTCACTCATCCTCAGCATAAGCCCTTGGGTAACTTCTCTGCTTCTTTGCTGATCGGTGACTCAGTCCTTATTCCTTAGGAATGGACATTCAGTGCCAAGTCAACGTTTATCTGTCTGAGATTCTCAGTAGTGGCAGCTTGTAATTGAAGACAGACAGCAGACTGTCCCATTGCAAGTGGCATCTTGAGATAGGCCTTTTCCAAATGTGGACTTTTAAAGCACACTTTACAGCAGTCTTAACCCTTAAGTTTTCAGAGTGTGGGCCGTTTGCATATCCAGATCAGGTGATGTTTTGTGCCGTCTGGGTGTGTCATTCTTTCATTCTTCTCTGAAACTTCCTGTCCCCGGCATCTAGTGATAGCACTGGTTTGGGCTCAACTGTCTGGCATCCTTCCTCCTATTCTCATTGCTAGTCAGCTGTTGAATTTTATATCTTGTTTATCCGGATTTGAAAGAAACTGCAAATTTTTGCAAGTGTATGGGACAGGTGAGCCACACAGGAAGGGTATACTTATTTCTAAATGCAATAACTTTTTGAGGACTGATTATTTTTTTTTTCTTACTGTGAGTGTTTTGTATTGCTTTTTCTTTGATAATGTATATATATTTCTTTCCCTTAGGCTGTTGAAGATTCTGAGCAAGAAAACAATAAAAAGGTGACACATAGGATGTTATATAGTTTGTTTTATTGCTTTATATATAACATACTTATTACTTACCATGCATTCTTAGTGGTTTAACAATTTTATGCAGTTTCACTGCACTACGGCGTATTTTTGAAAGACAGGAGTGCAAGACTTCTGCCTCCTTAGAGGTGTCTGATCTCAGTCTCCAATGAGGTGCACTGGGAAACAGCAGTTCTTTGAATGGTGTTGAGATGTATCATCCCTGCTTCTTTTTTTTCCTCTTCCTTTACCCTGACTGCACTTTGTTTTCCTCTCTCTTTTTCCTCCTTTTGCTTTCCCTTGGGACTTCTACATTTATCTTCTCCCAGGAATCCCTTCTGTAAGACTCTTCCCGCCTCCTTCCACTCTTCTCCTTCCTTCTCTTCTCTCATTAAAGCTGCTCCTGTTCCTAACCGCTCTTTGTTTCAGTCTATGTTGTTTTCTAAGTGGTTTCTGCTTCTTTTCTTGAGGGGTGGGGAGGTGTAAATAACGTAGAGAGACCACCTTTTCCCCATTGTTTTCTCTAGCCCCTAAGAGGTCGTGTGCTGTTGTAACCATTCCTTCGTTTCTCTAGGCTTTACAAAACATTCCATCCTTATTCCTTTCTAATTCATAGTTTTAAAGTTGTGGACGCTGCAAAGGGTATAGCCCGTTTGCTCTAAAAATTATGGGTCTGCAAGTAAATAAGATAAAATCAATGACGAGTAGATTGTCTTAGGACGTTGTCTTAGAGCTAGTGTGTCAGTCCTACAGCTGTAGTCTGCAGGGTGCTATTGCCTCAGCCCTAAGGCATGCATAATCCCCTTTGACTTCCTTTTCACTGTGATTCATTACTTAAACTTTTAGGGATGAAGATAGTGAAATATGATTAGCAATTCTGAGCAGTCAGCAGGAGGCACATTAAAGGAACCTGGTTTTCAGAAGACGGGTGGTCAGTTCTTCCTGAATTATTGGCCTTTCAAAAATGAAGACACTGAAAAGGACTAGGTCCTTTGAAGAAATTTGACCTTAATTTGATCTAAACAAATCTTAACAAATATGGACCTGGTAACGAAAAAATGCCTGTATTCTACTAATAAAGGGATGTACCATTTGGCATATTTAGGGAACAGATCTGTGAATCCTCAATACGGGGATTCCTGAAAAGCAGTGGGTTGAGCCCTGGTGATCAGCATCAAAATTTCATGGGCCACTAGAAGTTTACATAAAACCACCTACATGCACCTGGACTCATTCTGATAATTCTATGCAGTCGGAAAATGACGTTCCTTGTGACTCTAATTGTCTTCTTATATCAGGGTATAAAGTGTTTCACTTCACGTGGAATTAATTTTTTGAAATGTGTCCACGCTATATGCCAGGCAGAGGTACATACCCATAATACTGGCAAGTAGTTACACATTTCCATTGCTCTCCCATCTCCTGAGTAGATGAGTTGCAGTAGCGTAGGTACTGTGACCTCCATTCTTCCGTGCTTTGATGCTGTTAGGCACGCTGAGGCTTACTGCCCAAGAAAGGGCTTTGCAACGCTTCCTGCTATTTGCTATTTACTGATACAACAGCGGAGGAGAACTTTCTGACAAACACGGGTTGCATTCTGAAAATAAAAAGTGGTACTGTGAGAATTTTTGAATATACTTAGTAGTTCCTTGCAGAAATCCACTGTCAGCCTACAGTCGGTTAAATTTTTTGGGAACTGGTTCACTTGTAGGACAACAAGAAAAAAGGTTGTGGGAAACATGCCATGAACAGTTAAGCCTTGCGGAGTTTGCTAGATTGACAGAGATCTTTCTTTTTCTTTCCTTTCTTTTAGTGAAAAGAACATGTTTAAAACTGGTTTAGGGAAAGGAAAAAGTTGGACGGGTAGATCCACATTAGAAGCGCTTCCTATTGTGGGTTCTTATCAGATGAGATACTTGTAGAAAACCTTGGAAGTTCTGTTGTAAATGTAGTGCATCTTTTTGTGAATGATGGATTCAGATTTTTATCATTTTATGTGGCCAGGAATATGAGCTTGGTACTGTGTCTCTTGTTGGTCTTGTGACATCCGTTTGTCCAATGAAGGTTGTAATACCTATATTTTGCGTTGCTTTTAGTAGTAAAGATTAGCAATTGAACCTATTTTGTGTTTTGATGTTGAGAAAGTTCTACTCAGTACCAAGTGTGCATTACCCCACCACAGCTGCTGTGAGAAAATGTATTAAATGGCAATTCTTAGGAATTTATTTGACAAAGATAGATTGTTATCTCCCACCATTGTTCAGTCTGTTGTAATATTTATCTTTTATCCCAAAGTTATCCTACTAACATCATGTAATATTTACCCACTGTTTAGGAGCTTTTCTGTCATCAGTCCTCTTGCATGCATCCTGTAACATTGAGAGTGTCTGGTGCATGTATCAGTAAGAAAACAAATCCCAATTTGTGACGTTAAATTTCCACTCTTCTTGTTTTAATTTGCGCTTTCTTTAACTTTCTGCAGATTTGGGTATAATTTTGTATCACATTTGAAAATTCCAACAATAGCATGTGCACACACAGATAGTGATTATTCTTTTTAATATGTTTTCAGGGTTTAGTAACTGTTGAAGATGAACAAGCGTGGATGGCATCTTACAAATATGTAGGTGCCACAACCAATATACATCCATATTTATCAACAATGGTCAACTATGCTCAACCTGTAAAATTTCAAGGTTTCGATGTAGCAGAAGGTAACACAAAAGGTTGAATGAAATAAAAGTATTTGTCTGCTTATTCTAGGTAGTTTTTTAATCTCTACATTTCCTGAGTTTAGAAGTGGCATAAGACTTCCATAGTTCAATGACCATCATCAGCATATTTTTAGATCTCTTGTTTCCTCGAATGTAAAGTTAGCGTGTTATTCCATTGGTCATCCACACGGAGTCACTAAATTACTGGGAGAATAGGAAGCTGTTAAAGTTGATTATATTCTAGAGACCTTTCCAACTAAACTGCTTTTTTCAGTTCGTCTTTCTGTAAGGTAAGGTGAGTGTGATTGGCACAGTGGTCAGCGGTTAGCTGGTGCTTTCATCTTGCACACTAGATGATTTATCATGTTGTTTTGCCTTATCTAGCCACACAGCACAGGCTCTGAATAGCAATTTTATCCTAAACAAAAAATGAAAGTTTTGTTGATTGCCCAGGAAGTGAAAGAAAAAGGCAAGTCAGAAATATTATGAAATATCTCTTCAGTATAATTTGATCTGTGAGTGACAGATAAAGGGGAAACAGACCAGAATTTGCTATATCCTGCTATTACGTATAGTGCATGATTTTAAATTTTGATTTGTTGTTACACAAGTTTTTTAAAATGTCTTGTCTTTTCTTTCTAGAACGTAATATTCATCATAATATGTCCTCTTTCAATGAATCAGTTGGACTAGGGTATTTGAAGACCCATGCCATTGAGTTTGTGAAGTATCCTTTCACCTCCTCATACCACTTCTCTACTAATGCTACGAATAAACAAGTGTACCTTTCTCAATTTGTAGTGTTCCACGTCTATAAAGGAAAAGGGGAAGTAGCTCACAGGGTGAGAAATAGTAAGATTAATGTAAGAAATATTGAAGATACCAGGATATGACCGTACATTTCTATGATGTTTTTATTTCATTTGCCTTGATGAATTATACAGTTATAATAAACGACAAATGAGTCGGATATACCCAAAGGGAGGCCGAGTGGATTCCAGTAATTACATGCCTCAAATTTTCTGGAACGCTGGCTGCCAGATGGTCTCGCTGAACTATCAGACCCCAGGTAGGCAGCAACGACCAGTGAACCTCAATCCTGAAGAATGGCTTGGGCAGGAACTCTCAAACAGATGCCATGGATTTGCTTCTGGCATTTTTTGAGGAAACAGACATATGGCTAAATAATGCAGTGGGGTGGAATTACGGGAGCGTAAGAAAAGGAGCAATAAAAAAGCCATACATAGAAGGAAAAGTCAGTCCCCTTTCATGGAAAAATAATAGAGTACTGTAACTTCTCACGTAAATGATAATGTTTTATTAATAAAAGGTATTAATTAACAGGGAAAACACTGTTTTCACAAAACACAGCCTTGGCACAGTTGGGTGCATGTCTGCAAAGTAAAGATGAAGGAGTGTACAAATTAAGACGGCAAAAAAGGAATGACTGCGTGCCAAATGCATTTCTAGACCAGTTATTGTGAAGTGTTAGAGTGTCATGTGTTCAGCATCCGAGAATGGGGTCTGAGATCCCAGCTGAGAGAATGATGCCAGGGAATGTAAATGCCTCTCCACAACGTAAATTTAGAGGAGATGTATTGTTCCTGTTCAGTGAAGGTGTGAGTATAACTAACAGGGTAGGGGGGGTTGTTGTTTTGTTTTGTTTATTTTAAATTAATCTAGGAATGTCTTCAATCATGTACATGATAGAGCAGTTTTTTCTATTTTCTTTTTCTAGCTGTGATAGTGCTTTTGTGCTCGCTTGGGTTTTTTTGTGGTTCTCCCCTGAACGGTGTCTTTGGTACTGCAGACGCTCCTAATGATCATACCTGTCCTGCAAACCTTTGCAGTGATTTCACTTGCTGACGAAGCAAGAGAAAGCTGTACTGGAGAACACTGCTTGTAAAGTACTTCCCTGGGCACGGTGCGGAGGTTGGAGCAGATACGCAAGCTTCGCTCTGCTCCCCACACTGCCCACTGCATCTCATTCTCAGCGCCTTTATATTGCAAAATAAGAGTGGTAATTGTATAATTGGAAGTGAACAGCTTTCCTGTATTAGTCTTCTATGATCCAGCTGTGCTGTCAGGCTGACGAACAATTGAGGAAATACAAGTGAAGGCTGCCCAGTAAAGCAAACCATAACTGATAGGAGCATATGAGAATCTTGTATTTTGTGTAACAGAGAACATATTTTGTTCCCTTTTGAAGGTAGAGTCTGTTGGGCAAGAGAATACCTCTGTTATCACTAAACAAG
The DNA here is from genome assembly GCA_013396915.1 of Stercorarius parasiticus. Lineage (NCBI taxonomy): Eukaryota > Metazoa > Chordata > Aves > Charadriiformes > Stercorariidae > Stercorarius > Stercorarius parasiticus. Next base: position 384,706 of record VWZL01002140.1, on the reverse strand, counting down.
GATATTGTATTCTAGTGTAATTGGAAACCTGCAGGAAAACATTTTATTTTTTACAAAGTTTGGGAGAGGGTTGGATGGGAGGGGGGTTATTATCTGTTTACTATTTGTCCTTACATACAATACCAGTGCCGTAATAATGCATTGAATAAAACTCGGATGCTTTAAATGTTGAAACTAGGCAATGCTGCTGGCATCTTTGTGGTTTCTTTTAGTGGTATTTTATTCAATGAGGCCTGTAGAAAACCAGTGTGATATTCATCTCGCCTTCTTTAAGCCATCAGGATACAGACAGCTTCATTGGATGTAGTTGTCGATGGTCATTGTAGAGAAACACATACTTCTAGGATGTCTCATCTAGTATAGTTTATAAGTTTGCCTTAGACTGAGATTAACTGCACTGTTAAAGTGCCTGTAGCCCTACGTTATTCAAAGTGATTGTAGATCACTAGCAGAAATTGAGACATCTATACTGTAGATAGAAAAGTTAGATGAGGGAAATCCCATCCCGGGCACTTAACATGACCGCAGTCTGATGCTTCTCTGGCTACTGTGTGCGTTTCAATTCGGGGAGAGACTTTTTTTGAAGCACAGCATAGATTTCAGCTTGGTTGATAAAGCTGTTCCTACTGTGAAGAAATCTGAAGTTTTCCTACTGCTTCCTTTTATTTCTTAAATGTTTGTGTTGTATACGCATTAAATTTCGTTTTTGTTTAAACTGATAATTCCGGACAAACAGTCGTATTTTCTAAAAAGGATTGTTCATGATCTGCTTTTTCAGAAGGAAAGATAGTAATTTTTTTCACTCTTGACAGATTTAGCAATGCAGTTGAATCAAGGAAAATTTGAATATAATGGATCATGCGGGTGAGTGATATGATTTAAACTGTTGTCACTGTGTATCGGAATTCTTTACTATGGTTTTAATAAAATTTTATCACAATTAATTATGTGTTACAAAATAAAAATGGGATGCTAGGTGAAGAGTAGAAATTAGCAGAATTCAGGGAGATTTGTCCCCTGCAAGGAAGTACTCTGATGAATAATGTTTTTTAATTATGCCCAGATTTTAAAGGTGAGAGAGAAAAGACTTTGTGTGCAAATTATGAAGAAGATCATGAATGCCACACACAGCTATTTAAATACGTCTTCAGCTTCTGTTCTCAATCTTTCTTTGAAGATATGCCTCAGAAGGGAAATTCATTGCACAGTTCACAGAATTGCCAAATTTACTTGGACAAGTTGAGTCTTAATACATACGGAACATTTTTTTAATCTGTGTACTTTAGTTGGAGAGCAGATTTCACAGAGAATACTGAAGTGTTTCGCCTCGCCAAGTTCCTGCTCATGACTTTTGCATGAAAAAGGATGCGACGCTCAAGTGATGTTGATAGATTTTTCTCAAACGTCGAGTTTATATCTTAATAGGATAGGCTGATCATTAGCATCAAGAGAAAGGAGAAGTTTGATGAATTACAGGAAATGACAGTCCAGAAACACAGTAAAAGCTGCAAATTCATCCTGGGAAGAAACAACTCTTTTACTAATGCAAGTCTTATTTAGAAAGGAAATCTGAGCAGATGAAGCTCGGTAAAGTTCCTCATCTGCAGAATGGGCAACATAGTGCTTTGCCACTCCATGCCTTTATTTCAGTTGTGAACTCTCTGTTGGGTTTGATGAAGGTGCCGTCTCTGGTCATTTCAGTCAGAACAACAAAAATAGAAGAAAGCCAAAGCTTTTTTTTTTTTTACGGCAGTGTATGATTCCTTTCTTGTTTGACCCACAAGCCAAGCCTAGTAAAAGAGCACGTGTGCATTCTTGCCAAATGCTCATTATCAGCTAAACGACTCGATTCTTCTGTCAGTCTTCTGGTATTACAGTAATACAGTGGTATATTTTTATGTGCATTATATTTTCAGTCACAGAAAACACGCAGGGCAATGAAAATTAAAAAAAAAATGCATTTCCTTCTGTCTGTACTCCTTTTTTCTCTGATTTACAGTTTTCATCCTGGTGAAACAAGAATTGAGTCAGTGACTTCAGTATTTTTTATTTCAGCAGGCCTGAAGCAGGGGCTAAGGATGTTTCTGATCGTTCCCTTCTGCCCATAAACAACTTTAAATTAATAAAATATTATGAATTCACATACATTTATAATGTAAGAAAAATGAGGAATATTACTTCCCTAAGCAGAAGCCACGTTATGAAAAAACGGGAGAAACCATTGACATTCTTTCCATTGGAATTTTTCTCAATCCTGTCTAGGCCTTTATAACATTGTGTACCAGTGATTCCCTAAAGAGACTAAGGGTGGATAAAAAAATAATCTTCTCGCATAGAATAGAATCTTCATGGTTGGGAGGGACCTTTGAGATCATCGAATCCAACCATAGCAGCTGTTGTCTGTCAGGGCTGCAAAATTAACAAGATGACCCCAGTTATGCATTTTCTTCCGCCAGTGGAAGGGAACCCCTGTCATGTGTAGCACAGCATTTCTGGGATCAACTATTTCATTTTGATGGCAGAATCCTTGGATTTTGATTCATCAGAGCACGTATTGGCTTCATTGATATGTTGATCCAGTGTATAGTCCTCAGGGATGTGTTGTAAGTGTTATTATGGTACTACCTTTCATGCTACTATAATTAACAATCTGTCAGCACTGACATTATCAGCTGTTTCCCCCAAGGTTTTATAACCGAGATGAAAAAATTAGCTTCCAGCTGAAATTTATTGTATGAGTCTTGACTCTGGAACTGCTTCATTTAAAAAAATAAAATTGAATAATCCCTCTGTATTTTTCCAAACTGTTAAAGAATTAAAGCAAGTGAGAGCGTCTCCTTTTTATTATATGATAACTCGCCATGTTTTTAAAATGTATTGTTGAATTATTTTGCAATGCCTTTGTTTATACTACATTAATTTTCATCTTGAAATCCAGGGTTGATTTCATCTCTCAGTATCTGGTAATTCAAAATTAAGATTATCATTTGTCTGTATTCTAGACAACCGTAATATTTCCGTTTACTTCCTTACACTTGCAGCTAGAATGATAGGCTGTATTTTACAGTGCTGTAGGAGACTTCATTGTTTAAAGCTAGGGCATCCATTTTATTTGTATTTAATACAATTTTAATTTCCACACAAGAATAATTCTCTTCTTCTTTTTCTTGAAATAAGGTATCTACTTAAACCAGATTTCATGCGACGACCAGATCGAACGTTTGACCCTTTCTCTGAAACTCCTGTAGATGGTGTAATTGCTGCAACATGTTCTGTACAGGTAAAACAGCAACAGACAAACTTCCGTCATCTTACCACATCCAAAATCATATTTAAATGTCAACAGAAATAGGATATCTAGAGAAAATGTGTTTAGATTGCGTGGATTTCATCAAATTCCTTCCATTTTTTTTTTATTGCTGGCTAAGGCCATCTATATTTACTTGATCTGAGTGGAACATCATAGAATTAGAAATGGTTTGTTATTACACATTATCACTGAATTTTAAACACCCTCGTGCTCTTTTTGAATTACATCAGCCCACACAAATGAATAAATGAGTGAAGTTCATTTCTGTGGACAGTCTGAAATTATACAAACAGCACTTGTCACCATAGAGGAAGGAGGAATGTGGACACACATGGACGGGATATTTTCAAAGCAAGCAGAGAAAAACGGTTCATGTGATGATGTCCTTACTTTGGAGTTATATAGGTGTAACAAAGTCACTAAAATGTCTGTTGTAATTCTAAAGCATGGTTATCTATCACATTTTGGAAGGAGGCTGACAATTGTAAAATCTATTTTGTGACTTGACACTCTATTCTCTTAGCTCAAATACCCTCTGTGCAGCTTAACAAAAGGCTTCAACTTTCAGTTACCGCTTTCTATGTGCAGCATGGAAATTTAAAACTCTCTCCGACCAAGGGTTCGTTGTGCATTCTAGCCATTTAACTAAGTTTCGTTTGCACCTCCAGAAGAACAAAACCTTTTTATTATTTTTTTTTTCTTTGATGTTAATGATAGTACAGTCCCTCCAAGAAGGAAGTTGGATCTGGTGGTGAGAACATAAGTTCTAAATATCACAAGAGAGAGTTCTTAGATCACACATTTTGCCACTTCCTCTTATTGTGTGACTAAAACTAGTATAAAATTTCGTGTAAATTCTATTATTAAGGAGTTGAGTGGACTGAAGCCAGCGATGGTTCCCCTCAGCCACTTAACTTTTCAGATTGTTCCCTGGAAGAATGTTAGATCATGAAAAGAAAAGGACTCAAAATGAGCTTAGGTCTGTGAAATCATATTTCAGTTTTTTTCTTCCCTCCTTGATCATAATAATGAAAACATTAGCTATATTTTTAAGTACTGCATCATCTTGATGGAATAAAAATTTTCCCTGAAGTAATCACCTGCTGTGGCTAGATTAATCTTGACTTGGAGTAAAATTGCAACAAATCTTCATATACATAACAATATAGTGGAGTCGTGTGGGTTTATTGTTTGTTTGCTTTTAAGCATCCTACACTTCCCAGACACATAATGCAGAGTTAGACTGACGTGATTAGTTTAAAACCTTTACCTAAGTGAAGGCAGAGCAATAGCTTCCTTTCACTTCTTTGTAGTCAAGATGTGTAATGGATGACAGTGCTTCTGAACAGAAAGTTTAAAGTTGCAGAATAGCAGTGCCCAATTCTGGTTGTTTCATTCAGTGTTTTTCAGTAATACCGTGAACGCATCTGTGAGACATGGGCTAATTGGGCTGATTGACTTAGAACTGTTAACACCATAGCACAATGAGCGCAATCATTTCAGATTAAGGATATATTTAAGGTCTTGTCACAAAAGCTTTTCTAAAGAAATGCAATTTTAGCACTGAATGTACCGTTTTTATATGATGAAATAAATATATCTGTTCTGTACAAAGCATTTTTCAGACCGCTGTCAATTAAAAAAATACCGGTGTTTCTGGTATTCATAAAATGCTGTGTACTATGTATTTTCCTTACTGCTCTGTTTACTATGTTGCAGGTAATATCTGGTCAGTTCTTATCAGACAAAAAAATCGGTACGTATGTAGAAGTGGATATGTATGGTTTACCCACGGACACGATACGTAAAGAATTTCGAACGCGCATGGTGATGAACAATGGTCTGAACCCTGTTTACAATGAAGAATCGTTTGTATTTCGAAAGGTAGGATACTTGGAAAGCACAGTTTGTGGTTGCCTGCCCTTTTTTGCTCCTTGCACATGAGCATCCTTGCTCACTTGAGCCACCCCTCCCTGCTTCAGTCTGACTGCTCCCATGAAAAAGGGTTTGTAGGGTTCCTGTTTACTACAGTAAACAATCTAAAGCTGAAATAAGCTTTCAAGAGGTTGTTTAGTTGTTTTTTTTTTAATTTTGCTTTGTTTTATTTTTGTAATGGATAACCTCTGTAGCTGTCACATGATTATTTTTTTTTGTTTGTTTCTGTTTGGCTTTTCCCTCCCCTTTGCTTCCTCCTCCCACTTGGAGGTAGCCACCTCCTCCGTGGCCATGCCTGTGTTCAAGGTATGCAGTCTGCTCAGAATGAGCCCCCGCTGGTGGACACCATCATTCCTTGGAGATTTCTTCTTCCCTGCCCTGGCAGTGGCTGCTATCTTGCACTGTTCCTTCAGCCCAGAGGGCAGGTGAGACGCTGCATCCAAAGCTAAGGTCAATGTTATTACATGGAAAAGTTGGAAGGGTGCTGTGTTCCTCAGATGTGTTGCCAGCTCCCTCCTTCGGTAGTCCATGTGCATCATGTTCCTTTTTCTTTTTCTCTTTTTTTCTTTTTTTTTTTTTAATAACAAAAGAAAAACAAACCTTTTTTTCTTGGTATGGGGGATTTAAAGAGAGAGATCAGTCGTCTGTGTTCAGTTTTTATCTCTCAGTCTTTATATATATGATACACATGTATATTTTTGGGGGCGGGTTTTTTTGTTTGTTTTTTTTTTTTCCTGTCAACTGGAGTTTCATCCAGACTACGTGTGTTAGCAGTGCCGTCTTTGGTAACGTCTGTTTTGCTTACACCTGTTTTGTTGTCATGCAAAATTGTTGCTCTTTTATTCCAAAGTGACAGACCTTGCCAAGTGGTGATAACACTTCACACCTGGGTATATTCCACACATAATCTGCTTTCTTAATAGTATAACCAGTTTCTAATAGAAATGTAGTTAATGCAAGAGGTTTTTCTGGACTCCAGTATATTCCGGAATGAATGTGACTTCAAGTGCTTTTCTCTGTATATGAGGAGGCACAGGGAAGATGCTTAGGTACAATGACAGGCGATGGCGCTGCCCGTGGCTTCCTGGCCATATGGCCAGCATCTGCTGCTTTCTCATTTCTTAAATCAAAAGGCTGACAAACTACAGGGTACACACAGCTTCAGTCTGAAAGGAGCGTACCTGTGTATCGTGGCATGGGTATAGTGGCTGATGCCAATATTCCTCAGACTTTCTGCTTTACTCCGCAATGAACAATTACGTGGTCACACATTCGCTTGAATAACTCATCGTATAAGTCAGCCAAGAGATTATTTTTCTTCATCTCAGGACCTTACCGTATCGGGCTTAGCATTATAATCAAGACATACATTGATGACCAAGCAGATGAGTGGCATAAACACTGCGGGAACAATTCCTCTAGTTGGAGGAAATGAGAGCATGGGGTGCACCACGCGAAAAAGTCATAAGGGTGGAAGTGCCTACCAGGATACCATAGAACAAATTAATGGAGAGGGAACAATAAACTTAGTCCCCACTCCTGATCCCTAGCAGATCTATATGGGAGCCCATCATGTAATGAAAGATGTGCCAATCTGTGGCCTGTAGAGGAGAGATCTTACCCCCCCTGTTTGGGTTACAGCGTTCTCCTCAAGCTGATGTTTAGTCCTACACAGTTGCTCTCAGGTAATGTGTTTAATTGTTCTTCTGTCATGTTTTCTTGTTTTTATTTTAATTAAAATAAAGCTTCAGTCATTCTAACCAAGTTCTGTGTTGTCACTCTGTTGTGTAAGGGGGAGGAGGGGGTGAGTGCTGGTGGTAACCTGTGCTGGGACTTCTAAGTTACAATCCAGTAGGGCAGCATATCCGTGAATAGCTGAGGTGGGTTCAGAGGCCAAAAGCGTACTTTGTTTTGTGCCCTCTAAGACTGAAAATGAAAGTGGCAGGCGGAAAGTCTAAGGGATGTAGTAGACGCAGTTTATTTCAATCTTCTCATTTGTCCCATAAGCATCGATGAATGGAGCCAGGTAGGGAAGGAGTGGGAAGACCTTTCCTGGAGTAGAGTTGAGGCAGGCTGGCAGAGAGGCTGCGCCCCTTGGTTAGGCTGTCTCCTCGCTGTTCCCGGCACAGAGAGAGCACCTTTGTTCCAGGGAAGGCAGGGGATTTTTTTTATTACTGTTTTTGGTCGGTCCAGATGGGGGCTGACAGATGCAGATAGCTGGCAGCATCCCTGCCCACCACGCATACCATGTACCCTTCATGTCCTGAGTTACAGCACACCCACTTCTGCTGGCAGCCTGCCATCCCAGCAGGTCTGTCACCCTGTCCTGCCCTGCTCTGTCATCTTCTGCCCGTTGCAGAACCCGTAGTTCAACATTAGATCCCCATCGGCTTGTGCTTGCGCTCTTTCTGTTCTTTGCTGCCCTTTTGCGTACATCCCAAATCCCATCTTTCGGTCATGGTTCCTCCTGATTCAGCACTATCTACCCTTTGATTGCCGCTCTATCTGTCATTTCCCAGGCAGTATTTACCTGCCGCCTTATCCGTATCTTCAGTAACGAAAAATAAATATGCAAAATATTTAGCTAGTGTAACTCTGAGCCACAGGACTTGCATATTCTGAAATCTGCCCGTTGGTTAGGGTGGGGAAAAAAAGCATTTCTAGGAAATGTTCGTCTCAACTTGCGCAGTTTGCAGGGAATGACATTTTCTTACAGTGATGGTAGTCTGTATCTGGCATCCAAAGTGAATGGTTCAAACATGGGAAGGTGGGAAGGGTGCTACTGTATTAGAGTCATTGAATTTCTTCATTTTATGGCTTTCCAGGTTATTCTCCCGGATCTCGCCGTCCTGAGAATAGCAGTGTATGATGACAATAATAAGTTGATCGGTCAGAGGATCCTGCCTCTGGATGGTCTGCAAGCAGGTTACAGACATATTTCCCTTCGGAACGAGGGCAACAAACCACTCTCTCTTCCAACGGTTTTCTGCAACATTGTGCTTAAAACATATGTGCCTGACGGTTTTGGAGGTGAGATAAACCTGTATCTCTGTGTGCCGTAGATCTGGAGTGTTAGTGGGGAAGTACAGAAGTACTGTGGTGTCAGCATGCCAGCCAGGAACACCCAGGCAATGCCGGAGGATTGCAAAGATTTAGGATTTTAACTCCTTGGAAACAGTGCATATTCAGTTAAGAAATCAGCTTTCAGACCAAGTGCCTGCCTCAGTGTTAAAGATACTGACGTGTATCTCTTAAATGACAAAATAATATAAAAAAATAAGCTAATACTAGTTAGCTCGATTTGATTTTCTCTGTTGACATTTTAGGAACTTTGGATTTTTTTTTAATTACATTTTTTCTGACATAAATATTTGTAAGGTTAACTTATACTTTAGCTATAGTGTTGGGCCTATAGGTATTAACAATTGATGCAGAATCTAGACCTGTTTTTTCAAGCAAAACCACTTTTGTTTTCTTGAGAATATTGGCATATTGTTAAAAAAGGATAGTGAAATAATTTAGCATCCAAAGCCTTTCTGCATTTTTTCTCCCAATTTTACATGTTTTTAGCGTGGTTTAATTACTTTTGGGTTTTCAGGAAAGTCATTTTTAATGTGAGCCGTTACCACGATCAGGTTGGCAGGGCCGCGGTCATTTATACTGAGCGGTGGCAAATTCCCGCAAACAGCTGAGAATAATCATTACCCCACTTAAATCAGTGTAATGGGTAAGTTCACCCTGAGGGTGTACCTCTGGGAAATGTTTTCTTCACTGCAGATGAAGTTCGCTTGTACGTTAGACGATACGCAAACCATTTAAAACTGTGAAATAGGAATTGCACTAAATGTTGGTACTCTGACTCTGCAGCAAAATGAAGTTCACCTTAGAGTTGTTGGTGAAACGTTACTGATAAAAATAACGTTTTTCTCTTCACAAAAAGGATTTCAAACCTGCTGTCTGTGCAGAGAATTACTGCCACTTCTCCGAGTGTCATTTGCATAGTACAAACTGGAGAAAGGGAAGGCTTACCTAACATATTAGATAGTATAGCTCCAGGTCTACATTTGCTGGTATTTATCCAGGCTTTAAAAAAAAAAATAAAATTAACAGGCCTACACTTCCGTAACAACATTTAATGGAAAAATTTAAGTGTTTACAGATGCATTTGTGGTGTTCATATGTGAAATCCTGGTTGCTGGCAAGTCAGATGGAGTTTTGCTACAGGTCTTGGAGCGCTCCCATGCCTTTCTGCAGCATGTTTCATCTACAGTATTTAACTTCAGGGACTTTGTCTCAAGGCAAATGTAAGCTTCTGCGTAAGCTTGGGATTCTTGAGGCAGTGACTGAACCATGAATCTAAGGGACACATTTAAGCATGTGCTTAAATTCTGTCCTGAACTTAAGCTTTTGACAGTAACTGACTCAGTTAACGTATTTTCTAAACTAGGGACATGCTTCTGATTTGGGATTGATGTTTTTCTGACTGATACCACACTTTTTCTAAGAGTAGGATTTAAACTTAACAGAGTTTTATGTGGCTCAAGCTGCTGAGTGTGCTGGTCACGTAGGAAGAAAAGAATTTTTTATTTTCTTTTTCAACCTGCATTATACAAAGATACTTTCAGAAGTGAAAGACTTGCTTTTCAAAGAGAATTTGAACACCAGTTTAGAACTTGCAAATTGTGTGCGGTTCAGTACTGGTTGATCTACTGCGTTATCAACATTTCTACAGATGGCTTATCTGGTAGAGGTGAGGACCCAGAAAAACATCACTCCCCCTAAGCAACAGTATCGTTACAGTAAAATGCTACTAGAACGAGAGAACTGGTTGTTAAAGCTTACTCTCAGGGTTGGGAAAAACAGACCCCATATTAACATAAACTAAATGAGTTCAATTATTAGTTCTCCTCTCCCTTCCCAGATAGTTCTGATGTGTGTCATCGATACAGGACAACAGCACGATGAACAACTGGGAAGCAACTTTTGACACTTGGGTGGAATCATTAGTATTCTGTTGGCATGTGTTTTTTTAATTACCTATCATCTGCAGTGAACCTCTCATTGTTTTATGAGCTATCATTAGGATCTCCAGGGTTGTTTGAGCAAACCTGTAGGAAGGTATAGCTCAATTCAATAGCTGTCTACTTTCTTATTTCTTTGTTTTTAACCTGCATGAGTAAGATTTGAAAACTTGTGCCAAATAATAACTAGCATGGGTAATGCGTTGTAGGCTTTAAAAGATGCATCATCTTATTTTTCATATAACTTAGTAATTTCATGTGGTTTATTTGTATCAGCTACTCTGTTCCCAGTAAAACACAATACTTGTGCAAATTAATGCAAATGAAGCAGCATCCTCCAAAGAGAAGCTTCTATAATAGCAGTCTGTACGTAAGGAAGCATGGCTAGTTAGGTTAGTGGTTAGAGTCCTCTAATGTACTCTTCCAGTGATTTTCCTAGTTTAATTGTGGTTCTTCCACACAGTGTTATTCCCCACCCCCACCTTACCTCACTGGGGAGAAAGAAAAACGTAAGCAGAGGACAAATGACAATGTGAGAAGCAGTGATGAGTCACATCCCCCTTGTAGAAATGCTGAGCCTTTGGTGATGTGCTTGTATGGTTAGTAATACAATTTACAAAGGTCTTGCTTTCCCAAACACGTTAGTCATTTTTACCTTGAAGCTTGTGATAATCGGGTTCCATTTTCGAATGACGCATTAGGTTGACAGGGTAGTCCTGGATTTTCATTGAAGAGTGCGTGCCAAGGACAAAAAGACATGCCTACTAAGTTAGGGAAAGGGGACAGTCGGTACTGGGCTACGAGGCTGAAAATAAAATTCTACATGTTTTTTTATGTATATGAAGTAAGTTGCAGGAGACGTCATTGGGTCACGGCGGTTATTTGAGACAACATGTTTGTGTAGATAAACAAAGCTATCCATGGTAATGCTATGTATTTAATACAACTTTTGTTGGAATGGGAGCCCTGTCTACTTCTTTTTGCTTGAGAAATGCATCCGGTGACTTCAGAGGAACATTTCATAGAACAAGGTAGGTTGGAAGGGAGATGATATAGTTCAGCCTCCAGTTTGCACAAGGATAGCAAGTTTCTTCCCAAGCTGTTGATGGGTTGGATATTATTACAGACCTGGTCAGTGGACCAGCTTTTCTGTCTTGCCTCATTGTAAGCTGACTTGGGAAATGGCATGAAGCATGGGCAAAAATCAAATGATGGTGAAAACTGAGAGTGTCAGAACTGTCATTGCAGAAATAATGGCCTATTATGCTAGCGAGACCATCTAGAATATAAGGGGGCAAAGGTATTTATCTTTTACTCATAAGCAGCCAAAAACAGGGCTTTGCAGCATTCTGTGAAGAAACAGTTTCCTTGTAAGTGAAGTCTATAGTCCTCCTAACGGTCGTGACAAAAAACCCGAGTTAATTAAATGACAATATTTTGTAGTGACTGATGAGTCAGTCAGGCTGCAGCGTTCAAACTTCCTTTTTTAAATTACTGCTCTGACAAGGAAGGCTTATTAACTGAGAGCAGTGACCCTTTTCCTCCATAATACTGAAGTTTCTGAGGGGTCATCAAAACAGATCACTGCTGTGGTCTCTGAATGCGTTATTATTGTAGGAGCTGAATCAGTTACATTTGTAATTTTTCCATGTGTGAATTCTCTGACTGCTGAAATTAAGCACGGAAAGGGATTATTCAATATGCAGGTAAAGGCATGTGTCTTTGTCTTTCTATACAGCCATGCCTGGACATTAATCACTGCATATGGAAAACAGATTCAATAATCTAGACGGTATGCGGTGCTGGGTAGTGCTTTGATACCACCAATGGTGCTGTGTCATGTGCAAGATTCAAATACTGGCCATTACGGTGCACAGAAAAGCCATTTCACAGCCTGTCATGTTCCAGACATGGAGTGTCACAAAGACGAGTGAGAACAGATTTCCCCTGATTGCTTTAACCGCCCATCTGAAACTGCTATTTAGCTAGGAAATATAACAGCATTTTCTACTATTCCCTGCAGTCCCGAGTCAGTCAGCACCCCCTCGAATCACCAGGAGACAAAGTTGTTAGGGCTTTGTGGCTCAGGAGATCTCATTCTGGTCTCAAATTCTAATGCCATCAACTGGGAGAAAGTTAGGGTAACTTTGGTCTGGTGGAGTCACTGTGATTTTTCCTAAATAAGGTAGGTGAATGAATACCACTCCCTTGGTGCGTTGTAAACTGATTCATGTTCCTAGTGTGTTTAAGCACTGTGGCAATGAGCGCTTTTAATCCTGCCAAGTTCACAATGGAAAGTTGGACTACTGTTGCAAGCCATGGCTCGTAACAACAGGGATTGTAACAACAGGGTTGGTAAAGCCCTCGTAAAAGATTAATTTCCAAATGCCTCTGAAGGTCATAAAAAGTTGATTTTTTTTTTTTCTTACAGATATTGTGGATGCTTTATCAGATCCAAAGAAATTTTTGTCTATCACAGAAAAAAGAGCAGACCAAATGAGAGCTATGGGTATCGAAACTGTAAGTAGAATGCCACGACAAACACAGCCCATTTCGGTTCATGCTGTGCCCTTTCTTTAAAGTAAACTGATCCTTCTCCAATCGCTACGTGTTACCTTATCATTTCTCATTTTCAAATGTAAGCCTCTCTGTCCTGCTCTGAAATACATTGGCTTACGTTAGTTAACAAGTACTGAAATACCATTCACTATCTGATTTTCCATGGGTCATACTGACACATCCCTTAGAAGTAGATACTTTAAGAAATGAGAAAGGAGACCTATTTTAGTAGGGAGCCATTTAAAATAGGCTACCTACTAAATATAGTGTCATTTGTAAGTATGTTGCAATTTTCTTAATTAAGTTCAAAGTAAGCAAGTTCAGAAATTTCCCATACCCCACCTTTTATATTAGAGGTAAAACAACAATTAACTTACTATGATGTGAATGGTTCTTTCAGAGCGATATAGCTGATGTACCAAATGACACTTCAAAGAATGACAGAAAAGGAAAAGCCAATAATGCCAAAGCCAACGTAACACCCCAGAGTAGCTCTGAGCTTCGACCAAGTAGCACCGCAGGCTTTGGATCTGGGACCGACGCTAAGAAAGGTAGATAAAAACCATGCACCACTCCTTCAGTCCTGAAGTGATTCAGAAAGCCACAGAGAAGTACTCCTGCAATTTTAGTTTTGCAGTTCTGTTCGTTCTTACTCTTTTATAAGATAACTTCTTTTGCCATTGAGAGTGGTCTTTGTCTAATTGCAGATAAATTCTGTGTCCTACTAAAAGGGCTGTATGAAGCCAATACAGCTTTATTTTGCTAAGTGACCTTTTTGTGTAGCTGTGTACCTACTGCCTATAGTAGTAACCCGTGTGACTCTGGGAGTGGTTTACTGAAGATCTACCAGAGGAATGCCAATAGGAATGACTATTTTCTGGTGTACTCCACATCAACTCTTCTGCTTTTTTTTTTTTCTCCCTCCACAAATCCCTTGGCAGAGTTGCAGATTTAAGTAATTAAAGGTATTTAGAATTCATTGGATTCTGTAGAGATTTCCCAACAATTAGAAATGTTTTCAATGTGCGGTTTTACGCTGAATAGTGATTATGGAAATGGCATGTTTATTGTAAAACGTATCCATATTGAATGTGCTCATTTATAAGTGAATAAGTATTTTTTTTTCCTCGCTATTCACCGTTCACTCAACAAAATCATCTTAACAGAGTCAAATGGGATTATTTGTTTCTCACATATCATCACAGGTAATGAAGATTAAGTGAGAAAACAAATTTGTACAGCTGAATGAAACACAATAAATCTTTCTGTTAATGGGCCACAAGAATTAGAATCTGGTTTATTCTCTTTCATCCACCTTGGCCCAAAGGGATGGATGGGAGTGAGAAGCAGCACTTACTGCTTTTGTTTTTAAACTAAAGCAGACATGGCCGAATACGCACCTGTGAAGGGATCTCTTGAGAAACAAGATGCCATTTCTCTGGAGTCCCTTTTGGCAATAAAAGAGGTTGTCTCTGGCACCTGAACTCTTTCAAAGTTCTTCCCTGGTGCAAAACCCAGATTATTTTACGCCGTGAGGTGTTTTCATATTTCATATATCATCACTAAGATGCACAAGTATTAGTTTTATTGTGCACTAATTAAGCACGGAATTTGCTGGGGCTGGCAACTTAATTCCTGGTTGCCATGGAGGCAGGCCTGGTGAACGAAGTAAATGAGCCTGCGTTTTGAAAATAAAATCCTGAGGAAGTTTGTTGAGAACACAGCATGCCTGATGCAGCCCTGGTCTTAAACTGAGATTTCGGTGCTTACGCGTTCTTGTCTGCAACCATTTGTATCCGTATTCTGGCATGTTAAAGTAGAGCTGTTCATTTTTATATCCTGTGTAACGGTCCTTATTTTGTATTACTTCCCTCTATGATCTTTTAAGATCTCAGTGACTCTGCCATTGTTACAACTCCCCTTGCTATTAGAATTTATGTACCCAGCAAGAGAGGGTGTCTGGGGAAGGCTTCCAAATGCACAAGAACATTGGGGGTTTTGTTCTCTGCCTTTCAGCAGTAGTTAACTGATTTGTGTTTTTGCAAAACTTCAGGCTCTGTCTGTGCCTAAATCTGTTCCAGTCTCGTTTACTAGACTAATGTTAATGCCGTATAATTGAGCAGCATCTTATGCTTCTACGAAAATGAAAAATTTGTGTTCCCTAAGGAGGTTGCCTGCCCACATTTCCCCCCTCCCCTTTGTTTTTTCTTTTACAGCATCTGAATGTTTTTCAGTTAAATTCACCTTAAAAGGCAGAAAGTCCTTTTCAAGGCAGGGGGAATCTTATAGTCCACAGACACTATTAAGAGCACTTAACTAAATATGTTTGCAGCGTACTTATGTACAGGCGAATATTTTTGTGTAAAAACTCGGAAAAAGCCTATGCATTACAACTCTCATGGCATCGACTTGACATATTTGTTAATGATTACATGCAGGATGTGCGTAGTTGTTTAAAAGTAATACGTCACAAAACATTTATTAAAGCATAAACATGAGATGAGATTGGGTTTTGTTGGCGCTGCAGCTAAAGTGGTCAAAATATATTTCCATTCATCTAAATAGTACTGTTAGTTTTGTATGATCGATTGGCTTTGTTGTATTGAATTTTCACTAGAATTTTCACTTCTTACGATTTTGTGTTTCTCCTCCGTTTCTACTGCTTCTTTTTTCATAGCCTGGTATGAATCAAAAAGCAAATTTTACCTCCATTAACATACAAGCTGCAGGTGAATTTTCACTCCAGTGATTTTTGTGTTCTGAATTTAGGAGAAGTGTACTTAACCTCAGTTAACTCTTTATGTAGTCATGTAGAACCTTACCCAAGAAGCCTCCCTCCTGAAACGAGCGGTGCCAGAGCAATCTCCAGCTAGGGACCAAAATTCTGAAGTTGGTGTGGTTCAATTTTAATGTCCGTAAATGGTTTGCTGTGTTTTCAGAAAAGGAGCTTTTTCAATTCTTAGATGGCTGTGTTTTGACGCTTCAGTCCAGAACTGTAAGAGATTAAAATACAGGCATTGATTCATTTCTTTTTTCACAAGGCAATTGATTGAGTAGTGCATTTGAAAAGGAAATTAGCTGTATCTTAGCTATATCTTGATGAATAATTTTCTCATTAACCTGCAATTATTTTTTATGTGGTGAAAAACATTAATTAATTGCTAACTTAAATGTAGGTTTCTGCGGTAAAACTCACATTTAAAAAGTATGAGATATACTAGTATGTATGAAGTTTTAGATAAACTGTATCAATACCTTCCTAGGTATAGACCTTATTCCTCAAGTGAAGATAGAAGATTTAAAGCAAATGAAGGTGAGTATGGGCACAAGCTTTTCAAGATGTGTTTCTAATGATTTGTTTTAAGTAGCCAGGATTTTATCTGGTTAAAGTCAATATGACCACGGGAAAATTGATCCAGCTTCTCTTTTTGTAGGCTTATATAAAGCATTTAAAGAAACAGCAGAAAGAGCTGAACGCCTTAAAGAAGAAACATGCAAAGGTATGAACATTAAGAGCTCTCTGAGCAGCACACTCTAATGGAAAAAAGTTGCGGCGCTCATTAGCGCAGACCGCTCCTAATTAAATTGTAGGGAAAAACTAAGGAACAGTAGTTGGACCACCGGGAAAGGGGGGTGTGTGTTTTAAATGTACTGAAATATGCTCCCGTGAGCAAATTTTCCCTTTAGTAACGCTTTCTATGTCTCCGTGAGTTTCAGTGCACGTGGGTTTGACCCGTATAAGCATCCAAACCTCACCTTTTTCAGGTGGTGGTTTTATCTAGCTCCCTCTTGCATGACATACTGACAGGTAGCTTGGGAAAAAAAAGGCAGTAACGATGTGAGAGAGTGCTGCATCGAAGACAGGCACTGGAGAAACTGCGGAATGGCCAAAGAGAACTGGAATGTGTAACTGAAAAATGAAATGCCCTGTTCCTCCTCACTTATATGTACGTTAACCACTTTATAGTCAGCTTTTTGCTTGGTGCCGTTGGCAGTGATGTCCCAAATACATCACTTTCACAAATATAATTTGCATTAGAAAACCACAGCCAATTTTCTCCTGCCCTTTATCATTAGAAAAGCCTTACTCTCCTGTTACAGAAAGAGGCATAACAAGTGGAAAAAAGTATCTTTAAGTTCTGGATTTTGGCAATATGTACAAATCCATTCTGGGCTTTTGGGGCAGTTGTTCCCATGCTCTCTTTGATTGCAGATTTCATTGCAGAGCTGACGTAATGTAGTTGCCTGGGCATTTTTAATATCGGTCTTTGTGTTTATTTTCATGACTGTTGTTTGGGCATGGGATCTCTATGTCTGTACAATGAAGCGTGAAGAAATTACTTCAATAATTGGCGCTTTTGTGGGGCTCTTAGTATTAAAAGTAGTATAAGAAAATTAAGTAGTTACATTTCAGATTCCTTACTTGGCTCTGTGCAGAAGGGAGATGAATGATTTCTCCATGTTAGTGTTGCGTGTGAAGCAAATGCTCAAGAAAAAGTGTCTGTCATCCACACGTCTGGGCGCGGACAGTTTCTAGACCTTCATAGGGTTGATCTTTTAGGGGGCTTCTTATTTTTAAACACTACTTTCTCATTCAGTGGACAACATCCAGCAGTTTGCTATGGCAGCCCTTTGCAAATGAAAATGGTACGATGGTGACGTAGAAAACAGCCATACGCAATGATCTATGTCCCTGATACGTGTGACCTGATAGTGTAAGGATATCTTAGCCAAGGCTGCGCTTGCTAATGTTAAAAAAAATTGACCCATCTGCTCAGGCTTGCACTTGCTTCCTCTAATCGCAGGGGAAAATTGCCAGCCACAACCTGAAAATGGTGTGCGCTCAGAAGGGCTTTCAGCATTAGCTCAAGCACAGCTATTTTCGATCTGAGACAGCCCGCGTCCTGCTGGTCTTAAGTACAGAGTGCAAGTCTGTCCTAACAAGAAGGTGCCTGGCTAGAGCTTGCCTTGCTAAAGGCTCCGGTAAGGGCAACTTCTTGAATTTGGAGAGGAGAGTCTGAGCGGAAGAGTGTGACCTTATTAACTCACAGATGATCTTAGGGAAGTGCTAGGTGTACTTGGTGTTTTTAATGCATTTTAGCAGCTGGGATGGAGCAGGAGAGCTATGCACTTAGTTATCCATCGTCAGCTTGAGCAAGCCTGTGTATTAAGCAGTCTGAACTTAAAAGTTCCAGAAAGAAGTTGGCTCTCATTTAACCATAGACACTCCAGGGAGCTGGAGGAAGAAGTAAACAGAAGGGAATTGTTCATGTTGTGTAAGGAAACAAAAGTTCAATACTTTTGTATCCACACTTAGCCTTGGAAGATGTGTTACAGAAAATGCATGCATGCAAGTGTGGAAAAGGGAACGGGTTGAGAGGAAGGAGCTCTGATCTAAGCGGTGTAGGAGCTTACCTGGTAGCCCTGGGCAGAGCTAGCTAAGGAAGGTGACAGCAGTAACGGTCCCTTTACTGACAGCATCCACTCGCTGGAGAGAAGTATTCGCAGCTCCACTGGAATGCTGCCTGGCGGAGGTTGGTTGCTCTATATGAAAACTTGTCAGTCTGTTTTCTCAGGGTATAGGGCTGTTAGAGACACCACCAGATTAATACAAAAATTAACTGGTGTGAGTCTTTTAACTCTCTGTCTGTGTCTTTTTTTTGGTGCTGTCTTTCTTTTCATTTATTTCTGTTCAGTTTTTCAGCCATTTTGACTCAAGCGGCACAATAAAATTCTCCTAACATCCCTCTGCTTGTTATCGCTAATTTGTTTTTCCTTCACGGCATAGCTCCTCACAGCTGCAACACCCAGTGTACGCGCACACAGACACATCACATACTGTCTTCACTTTATGATAGTGTTGTTATTAATCTGTTTTTTTAGGAGAAGGATGCTTGGGCAGGCGGAGATACAATTGTCACTGTTCTTTTTTTCACTTTTGTGTAGGAAAAATAAGACATCTAGTCTAAGTAGGATAAAGACCATTAGATTAGCAGAAAGTCCACTTCTCTTAGTATCACTATTCCTAAGCAGCCAGTCTGTGACTGATAAAATGAAATTCGCCCCTAATGTCAGATCAGTGGCTTGCAAAAGAAATACATGATTGTGGATTTCACAAAGTCTATGAATAGCTAAGAGGTGAATTTTTGCTCAGGATTGAGAAGCATGCAAGAGGTACATCTATAAGGCTCTGCAAAGCCAGGACAATGCTTTTAAAGAAATCCTGAAGGATTGTGAGGGAATGACAGAGCACGTAGAAACTAAAGGCAGGACAAACTGTAGTGATTTCACAGCAAGTTTAGTTTCAGAGTCAGCGTGGTGCAAGTGTAGTTTCTCCACTTCAGAAGAAACCATTCGGTTCTGCAACGGAGCTGTTGCCTCTGTTTTTCAAACCCAGCCCTCTGCTTGGTTTGTGGCCTGGCTATGAAGGAAGAGGGACTTGAAAGGGGGAGAGTGAATATTCTCCGGGCTGGTTTAGTCTCTGAAAAGGTGTGTCTGCATGAATATGACTGAGGTGGCGTTGTGCTTCTGTTGGAATTGCGAAAGAACAGATGATTGCTCTTGTGAGGAAAGAACATGATCCAAACCTCAGCCCATTTACTTGCATTATGAACTAGTTTTGCCCAGCACGGCATTCTGAATCTGGAATGAGACAGGTCACCGGCAGAAAACTGTAGATTTTCAGGTGATCTGGGGTGGCATCAGAGCTAGATGGGCTATAAAGGCAAGGAGATGTGCGTATATGAGAGTCGCTGATTTCCTCTGTTAGCAGCCTGCTTCTGTGGGCCCCTACTGAATTGTAATATTTTGGAGGGATGTCATGTAGTTTTTGTGCTTCTTGAGTTAGACAGAAGAGGAAGGGTAGTGGGGGATTATCTTGATATATTCTCTAACAGTCAACAGCACAACAGATGATTGTGGTGTACAGTTCTAGTGGTTTCAGACAAGACAGTCGTAGTCACAAGTGCCCCCTTAATGAATTTCATATGACCATAGACAGTAACCAGAATTGCGTAACTGCCACCCAAAAATATAAATCCCACAGTTCACCTCCTGCACATTTATATGGGCATTGAATGTATGTATTGTTTGAAATAGAGGCTAGTAAAAAAGAACATTAAAAAAGATTTCCATTTCACAATGCAAAAGTGACAGTGTGTCTATGGGACTCTAGATTCTGCAAAATGGATTGTTGATTTGGTGGTGATAGTTCCTTTTCTTTATTTCCTCATTTTTGTATTCTGTAATGAGAAGCCTCCAGACTTCAGTCTTCAGTTGTACACAGGACTATTTGTCTTGGTTTAGGGAGATACCAGGCAGGAATAACGACTTATATCATAGGAACTTAACTTCCTCTTCTTTTCAATAGACTGAATCGTGATCCCCCATCTCTCCTGCCATGGAACTATGTATGATTCTTTACCTTTTTCCCATGGATACTCTTGCTGTGATTGGAGTCTTTTTGATTCAGTTAGGTGGCCTCTCAGAACCCTGGCTGAACTGTGGCTTCAATCTGTAATATAAGCATTAAATGTGATTTGTGAATCTATTCATGTAAAGGGCACGTGAAATCAAACTGCAAATTCAGTGGACTTGAGGACAGCCTGAAACTTTGCATCTGTAGACAAAATATAGAGAGAGCGTTTTAAGATGCTACAGAACCACTCATATTTCTCAGGATCTTGACAGAAGTTTAGGACACAGCATCTAGCTGCGGTGATTTTTCCTTTGAGCATAGACAGAAAATCAAACTCACATCAGCTAACCCATTTGAAATAGTGTTCCACGGGTTGAAGGCCATATAATTCAAGGGAACTCTGGTAGGGAGTTGACTCCTAGTACTCTTTGTGCCTTGCGTGTGGAGGTTGTTAGTAGCCCATCTTCCTCTTCCAGCTCTGTTTATATTGTGCACAAATGCATGTTCCTTGAACTGGATGGGGAGGAGGACCAGAGAAGGAAATGAGGGGGATATGGTCTGCACTATATCTGTTTCAGATACAAGATAGAGTTGTGACGAGCAGCAAGTAGCAGCAGAGGGGAATCTGCAAAAGATTACAGTGGGTTTGTGATAAAGAGAGAAGGCTCAAATTGTGGTTGTCCTGAGGGAGAAGCAGGGATTCTAGCTCTACGTGATGTGCCCTCCCAGCTTATGGAGGAGCGTCGCACGAGTGGGCCGATGTCTCGTGCTTTGCAGTGTTTGCACTTAGTCTTTTATAGCAAGAATTGTTTTGTTCTGTTCATCTAGTTTGAGAGATGCTCTCAGTCACTTCACCTGTGGCTGGCTGCTGCAGTCGAGCTTATGTCGTTCTCTTCACTGTCCATATTTTTTCCTACCTGGTTAGTCAGTGTAAATATTCCCTGGTGAAGCTGGCATGTTTTAATGTTGATGGAGTGTATTTGTTTCGCTTTAAATCCTCTGTAGAACAGAATATTCAGTTCCCCACTCTAAGTACAGAATTTGGAAGCTGTACGCGTTCCCCAGGGAAGTGCTTGGCAGATGTTGGAGAGCTTGGATACAGCCTAGGGCTGGATTTTTAAAAGCATCACAACATTTGTATTAATGTTTTGGTAAAAGTGAATGTAAAAGTCTTTAATTAATATTTTCAGCGGAAGAAACAGTGGTAAGGCCAACACAGGTGTATAGAAAATAATAACAAAGAGCGCTAGAATATAGCGAGGGTAGAATAAATGCAGAGTGAGCTATAAACCAAAATAGAGATAAAGTCCTGGAAGAGGCCACATTAATTAATGGAAGGCTTTTTGTCATTAGATAAAATGTGGAGCAATTGAATATTAATAAAATAATGTAAATTAACAAACAACAATTTTTCTTGTTGTAATATAAATTCAGTATTTAGTGCCCTCTGTGGTAGTTATATTTTTGCATCATTATGAGCGGCTGTCTGATAAACATGAATACAAAGTCAAGTTCAACAATGAAGTCTATGTGTAAGCACTAAGTGAAGTGTGTTGTTTCTGATACAGTCTTGTAGTGGAAAGGAGCTGTCTGTGTGTGAGACCCAAGTGCGTAACATGCGTTAGTGATTCATCTTTTCATCATAGGAATAGCTTTTTTCTTCCCCTTCCATAGATAACCACCTCTGCCACTTCACCAATGTAAGTCACATAACTGTAGTAGTGACGGTGGGTTAGCATTGACATGGAATACTCCACAGGTAGCCCTGTATGTCCAGTTTATCAGCATGTGCTGTATTATCTGGGGGGGGGCGAGGGGCGAGGGAGGAGGAAACGGGGGGGCGATGGTTATTTGCAGTCTGCGCGTGTAGTTGAAAGTCATACTGCACAGCTTACTGTTGCTTGCAAGGGGAGATGTTCTGCAACAAGGTGGAACTTCTTAATGATAAGATTCCTGCTGTCATTAGGGGTCACGGGCTAGATCTTCAGAATGTCAGTTGTTAATGATTTGACTTTAGCTAATGTTTGGACTTGGAGCTATTTGATTTGCAGTGGCCAAGGGGGCTAGCTCTGTATTCAGTATGAGATACAGAGAGGAAGAGGGGACTGGGTTGAGTTTTGGTCTCATCTGCATTGAGAAACTTTGAATGATACGATCAGAGCTTGTAAACCTGATTTTTGACATTGCACTTAAGTGGACATTTATTTAAAAAGATGAAGTTTTTCCCATCATTCTTTTGTTTTAAGGTATACTGTATTTTTAAGGTCTGCTACAGATTTTAAGCTTCCAAACAAAGAAGAAATGTTTTAGTGTTTATGGTGGAATATCTGGAACCTCTAATACCAGATGACTAAACCAGATTAGATTCCATTGACAAAGTTATCTGTTGGTACACTGATATTTTTTACACTGTAAGAAAACTAAACATTAAAAATCCAGCAACCTAATTGTAAGGTCCTACTGTTTTCCAGGAGCACAGCGCTATGCAGAAGTTGCACTGCACACAAATTGACAAAATAGTGGCACAATATGATAAAGAAAAAGTATCATACGAGAAAATGTTAGAGAAAGCAATCAAGAAGAAGGGGTAAGATATTGTTTTAAATTTTTTTTTTTTTTTTTAGACTTAAAATAGATTTCATGCTTTTGTGGTCTGGAATAAAACATTCATAAAAGGTCATTCAGATTAATGAAGTGCAGCTTGACCCAGCATCCTCTATCAAACTCAGTATGAGCTGCTTGAAGGTTCTAGCAATGGGCCATAAATGTTGTGCGCACTTTGCCTTTCTCTAGTCATCTACTATCAGTAGTAAGTAAAAGTGAAGGAGTTGCCTCAAATTTTTCTTTCTGTAGTCTGATCTGTCTCACGGCATTCCCCAGAGAATGTCGTGTTCAGTGAGGGCAGACTAAGGTCCTCAATAGCTCTAATGACCAGAAAGTAGTTATGATTTGATTTTGGGGAAAAAGCTGGCTTCTAAACCCTGAATGGTTTAGAATAATAGAGTTTTTTTGTGCTGTTAAGTTGAAGTTTCTTTCTAACAAAAAAACCCTTCAGATCCTCAACTGGGATAAATCGGTATTACTCCTTTGACATGAGTGAAGCTGGTTTGGTTTGCACTAGCTGATGTCCTGGGACATCATCTATGTGAATCTCTTAATTGTCCCCGAAAAGTTCCTGGAAGATACTGGTGACTAATAAAATGTCCCTCTTGCAGTCCCATTTGGAATTATGTAGCAGGATCTGCTGTTGCCTTCCTGCTGTCGTGTAATTTGGCAGCAGTTTTTTCTCTCCACCTCTCACTGGCGTTTCATTGAGGCAGCGCTTTGTACTGCAATACTGTGACCTCAAGCAGCAATTACTTTATTCATTTCTATATTAAGCTATGCTAATAGTTAGCCTAAATTTCATATTGTTGTCATCTGGCAACAACAACTGGCAACCAACGCCCTGAATACTGAGCGTAGATGCCTCTTTGGCATTGGATTCTTACACAAATGCTTTTTGTTTTATAAATTATTTGGAATGGCAGTGGGTTTTGAGTGTGCATCGTATAAACTTGCAATGGAACAGAAATAGAGCTTGTCAGAAGTAAACAAGATAAGGAGAATTCTCCTCACTAAATTACTAAAAGCTCACAAACTCTTTAAAAAGCTCATGTTGGATTCTTTTGTTCAAGAAGGGAGAACTGTAGACACCCAGGTACTTCTAATCCAAGTAGTTTCTTCCAAAAAATTACTACTTCTCCAAACAGAGAGGGAACAATTACAGGAGTAATTCATTGAACGTGGCTTTGATTCAATTTCCATTGACTATAACACAGCAGAAGCTTATGAATATAGCGGGGTTTATAATTACAGTCAGGGTGTTTACTCACAGTTGCAGTGAGCTAAGCCCTGGACGTTGCACCGTAATTATTGTGAGGGGAGAAAGGCTTCACCGTGCTCTGGCAGTTGGTAATTTGATTTCCTGGTTTGAGATCATTTCATTGGCTACTTGCAGTGTCTTTTCTTAATTTTATAACGCTTGTCCCATGGACGCCAAAGACTTTCTCATAGTTTTAAATTATCATAAAAAGTTAAAATAAAAAAAGTTGGAAATGACTACTCCAGAAGCAGATCCAGTACGCAGCCAAACACTATTCCTTGCCATGACTCCGTAGTTTTCATGGACTCCAGAGCTCTCAGTCATCTGATGGCTCTTCAGTGTTAAAAGAATAATTACTGGTGTCTAATAACAGCCAAATTGAATCCAGTATCAGCACAGAATTTCTGTGAAAACACTTTTTAATTCTGTATCAGAGTGTTTTAAGGGCTTCCTTCAGGGTCATTGTGTATGCAGGCCTGAAAAAAGCCCATTCAGCAAGGTATTTATGCGCACACTTCTCTTCCCCCCCTGCCCTGTGCAGTGTATTTAAGGACATGCTTAAAAGTGAGCACGCTGGTTGAGACTTAAAGACTTTATTGAACTGAAATGATCTGATGAATTAGGGATCCTGGGTTCAGTGAGTACAGGACATGCTCTGTTTCCTTGGCTATCATTTTGGAACTTTTACAAGCAATAAAAGTTGTAAAAGAACATGCAAAATGTGTTTTCAAGGCATTCAGATTGAAGTTGTCAGATACTTCCTAAAAAAAAAATACAGGCTTTTTGATAGGTATATAGAAGACTTTCTCTTCTGATTTTTGTTGTGCGGTTTTTCATGGTCCGTTCTGCCACATGGTGTGACAAATGTCAACTGCATATCGTTCCGCAAAGTAGAATTTCTTAATCGCATGCAAATTCACTGACAGATGGACAGGATTGTGCTCCCTGTGCTATTTCTGTCGTACATTTCAAATGCTTACAAATCTCAGCGAGGCTTATGGGGATACGGATGCTCGTGTTCCCACTCTGAAATGGAGTTTAGGGCACATAAAGATCCTTCTGATTTATCAGGACTGTCCAGAAATTCAAGTGTACGTGTATGCGTAAGCATGGACGTGTGACATTGGGTTGGGCTGTCCCTGGGTATTTTTTCCCAACCGTGCCTTGATCGTTTAACCATGGAGTATGCCACTGCACTTGGGGAGAGTTCTCATTCTGTCCAGCCTGGCTGGAAGTTGCCTTGAGCGACAACGAAAGCTGCATTTCCAGAGAAGGGATCAGCTGGTGGTTTTGATGTCTGAGTTTCTGAAAAGTCCAGTGATTGAACCAATTAGACTAATTTGGGATAAAATATGTTTGATTCACCTAAGATGCAGTCTCTTTCATACCGTACGACAAATCGTATATGAATTATAGCCAGACTCTGATTGCAGCTACCCACATGCATAATCAAAGACACTTTCTTTCCAGCTGTCTTTTTTCAGGTGAAGGTAACAGCGGTCAGAACCTGCCTCTGTGCCTTTATATTACTTCCAAAGTGTCAAATGAATGTTAGAAATCTCTACAAAAATTCCCTTGCTATGACTAGAAAATAAATGACTAGTCCTTCCGGTGGCCCTTGGGAACACAAGGCACATCACACTACTGTTTTCAGGAAGGGCTTTCCTGGGACTGTTTGATGATAAAATTTTCTGCTAATTTCCATAAGTTTAGCAGTACTTTGATATTAAAATAGGATTTAAACTTGTTAAGAGTTTCATAAATCTCCTTTTCTAGAGCAAACATGGATTAATGTTACTGCAGTCAAGCACTAACCATTCATATTAGGGCCAGCTTCTGCTGATAAAATGAACGTGACTCCATCCATCAGTGGAGTTACACCATTTTACATCAGTGTATGATCCGCCGCTGAAATATTACAGTTATGTTAAAATAGACTCCTCTCAATATATTGTAGTATTCCAGACAAAAAAAACAGAGACTTCCAATGTGTGAATTTGTATTCTGTTGTAAAAACCCTTCGCTGCAAAAAAAAAAAAAGAAGAGAACAAGACAACTGGTAAAGATGGAGCTTGTCAGCCTTCAAAAATGTATTGACTTTGGTGAGACAGTAATTGAAATTCCTGTTGTAGCTGCAGTGGAATAGTTTTTCTGTACATCTGTCCCACCCAGTGCACAGCCCAAGTAATTGGGCTTAGTGAAGGAAATTCTGTGGGTGAGAGGTGGAAGAGTCATCCATCTCCTAACACACAGGCGTGGCAGGGGAGCTTCAGCACGGGCAGGCATTTTTCCAACCTGTTCCTTGGACTTGCGTGCTTCTCCTGCGTTAAACAACCTTTGCAACTGGCCTTCAACCCCATATACTTTACCCAAACACAAAGGCCGTGCTGTATTCAGCTTATTGCAGGAGTGAGGGCTGTCTTCAAGACTGGTTGCTTTCCAAGTCACGGAAGGTATCTAACAGCTTGTATTCGTCCACGTGGGCTGGTGTGGTCTGCAAGGGTAAGGAGGCCCCTTCTTTGCAACTCATTCCCTTCCGCTTTTTCGCAGAGGGACACTGACGTTTTCGATAGGCATTCAAATTTAGTATGCACAGATTGCCCTATTGCGAGGTAGTCATTCAAATGACTTCTTTTTCTCTGCCTCAAACTAAAAAAAAAAAACAGTAGAAAAAAATTACTTTTAAAACAGGATAAAATCATGGGAAGGCAGTGAATATGCCTGTAAGTTTTCAGGCAGAAACTGGTTTCTCTTGGCAAGGTATTTTAAGCCTGGAAAAGGAACCAAGTACCATAAATGGAGGTGCTTGACATATCCTCAGCAACAGAATAATTGCTGGGCCAATCTAGAATTAATTGTGTGGTGTTTGAGTTGAATGATCATTAATCCAACAATATTTTGTAAGTTGTGAATAAATTGCCAGGAGAAATAATTTCATTCCAATACACTGCAGCACTTCAACTTTGATTAACATTTTAATTAGTAAGAGCTGACTGAATGGGAAGATGTTTAACTTGTGGCACACATTTGTAATTTTCCCTTTTTTAGAGGAAGTAACTGTCTTGAGTTGAAGAAAGAAACGGAAATTAAAATTCAGACACTAACATCAGATCACAAATCTAAGGTAAGCAAACAGCCAATTTTAACACATGCAACATCTGAAAGACAGATTTTCAGACCCAAGTGGTAGTTAATTTTCTTGGAAGCATATGATTTTCAGCAATAATAACATGTTGAAAAGAATGGGAGTAATTGAGTGTCTAAAAGTGTTTCTTAAAAAAAAATTTAAAAAGCAACGTCAGTTTCCTCCCCTTTTAAAAATTATTGAAGAAAGTGCCGTATTCATGCCTCATGAAACTAAACAGGTCATTTGTGTCAGTTCTAGCTAAACAAAGGGATGAATATATTCTGTATGAAATTTGGATGCTAAATACTTTCTCAAGATATATACATAGAGAAGTTTCTTTTTCATTTTCCCTCATTGTCACCGTGGAAAACACTTGCTAGGCTGTCTCCTAGGGAAGGATTCCAAGTTGCTGTTGAACCAAGTGCCTTCTTATTTCTAATAATTTTTTTCTCCATTGCTTAGTTGCATTGTTTTCCCCGAGGTGCTGGAAAATAAAAGTGCTCTGAGACTCAGTTCGCTTGAAAAAGCTGTTCTCAAGCCATGTTTCATGGCTCACGTTGAGTTGCTTAGAGCTGCTTCCTCTATACCTGGCCGACTTCATATTTCCTTTGAAAGTTTTGTCTGCCACCTGTTGCCCTGCTCTCAAGTTTCTGAAAGATATCCAAACTGAAGGGTGGCAGGTATGCTAGAAGACACATCCATGTACAAAATAATCTTGAGGGAGAAGAGTACAGGAGACTGACCACAGTACAGGGGAACTTTGAGACACATCTTTGAGACTAGAATAAGATCTGTTCTATCTTTTCTTCAGCTAATTTTATTCTTTGCTAATATTATTTCATGCGGAGAAGATCCTGGTTTTCTAAACCAGGTCTCTGTCTTGTTGCTGTTGCTTGCTGCTTGTTGCTCCACCAAAGATGTAGGAGAAGCCCCAGGAATAAAACCTAGTGTACCATCTTATCTACCGATCTCCTCCTCCTATGAAAAGTCTAGAATGGTTTCCTTAAAGGCAAATTTGTTGACAACTTAGATAATTCATTCATTTCTTACTGAAATAAACTCGCTGAGGAGCACTAGCTCCCTATCATCCAGACGTAAGCTCCAAAACTCATTTGAAGTTATACTGTGTAGAAGATTCTTCGCTGTGATCTCTGCTTCTCACCTGTGTCATTCACAGTCTGGAGTTAAGAGGGGTGATTTGTTCACAAGGGACATCCAAGCGTTCGTTAAGCTTGCAGATCCAATACACATGACTCATTTTTTCCCTTTCCAAAAAAGTATGCAGTTTCCAAGCTCTGTTCCTTTTAAAATCCTGCTTTCAAACTGGTTGCCTTCAATTTAATCCATACCTGGAAAACAGATTGATTTTCATCCACTCCCTTGTCAGGTTTTAGGATGACATTTTCAAAGGAGACTTAAATTTAATCTCCTTTGAAATGCCAAGCCTCTGTGTTGGATAATTCCCGAAGAACTCCTCTGCAAGTCGTCTGCCTCTGTGGTTTTCTCTAGGTCAGTGATTTTCAATATCTTGCTCACTGTGGTTCCATCAAAATTGTCCAGATTTTAGTATTCTCACAGACTTCTTTTGTTTCAATTGCTGTGGGGGGGGCCTTGAATTATTCCTGGAGATCACTCGAAGGTTTGCAAGCAACAGGTTGGAAAACAGTGCTCAAGACCGTAGGGAAATTAACTTTTCTCCTAGATGAAGGTGGGTGCAATTAAATTAGATTACATTCTGAGATGCTGAATGCATTACACTGATACAGTGGGAGTTTGATTAATTAACAGTTGTTCAGCATTTCTCAGCATTTGGCCCACTAATTTTGAGATCAGGTTGTACCATAATTCAGCTTTAATTACAGCGTATGTCCTCCGATGCAGCTGTGTGTCACAATGTGCATGTACACTTCTAGCACCAGAGACCTTTTCATTTACAAAAGTCTTCCTGTCATGAGGAAACATCCAGCCCAAGTTTGGCATAAAATATTTAAATTATATCTGAATGTCCCGATGTGTACTTTACACAAAATTAACCTAGCAGATGCAAATTACTCCCCTGCATTAGAAAAGTAGGTCCCAATTTCAAGCAGGCAGAGGATGAAAAGAAAGAAAAAAAGGAAAGATTACTTCAAAGATTCTTCCTGCTTGAACTTAGTGGCTAAACAAACATCTTGCATATATGCTGCGCAAAAGAAAGTTCCTTATCAAGATTTTAATTAGTCTCTTAGGCCCAGTGTAAGAACAGATGAAAGGACAGGATTGCGAACACAGGCTGTAGAACAGGAAAGAGAGAAGTTAGCTAATGGTCTTTTTTCTTTTCCTTTTGGATAAGCAACGCTACCTTAAGAGTGAAAAGTAGGACAGGAGCACAGCCCAGTGCAAACGAAGCAGTCATTTTAACTAGGATGCTATAATAAATTGGAGTAAAGCAGGGATGTACGTTGAATTTACTACATGTGAACTTTGAAGTGTATCACAGATCTGCAGCAAAATTGGATTTCAGATGATTTAATGGTCTTGAGTTCTAAGGTCGTCTGGATCTGAGTCAAATTGGGTGTTTCAAGTCTTGTAACTGGTGTTTGGCAAATCCCTTGCATCCTTCTCTTCAGGCTAGATCTTGCTCTACCTGAAATGAGACTTCTGTATTTAAAAAATGAACTCTTTCCTTTCACTCCCACCCCTAGAGAAAATCTTGGTTTAGGGGGAGCTGGACCTGCATCTCAGACTGCACGCTGATTCTGAAATTAGTAGCCCATCACTAGCACACCTGCCCAGCAACACGGGCAGGTTTTTTATGATTCTTGTTTCCTCTCTTCTCAGATTACATCCTGTCCTGCTTACCTCTCCTTGCAGGCTTTTTCTTCGTGAGCTGGAATCCATGATCCTGATGGGTCCCTTTAACCCTGAGATATAGAATTCCTGCCTTTGTGTTCCTCTGTAGTGTATAACACTAACAACTTAAAAACAATTATCGCATTATTCGTTTGCAATGGGCCCTTGAGTCTTTGTTTCTCTGCATTCTTTTGGGCTTTGTAAACGTTCTTTGCAATTAAGTCACAAAATACTTGCTTTCACCGTGGCTTCCACTATTTATACACTTATTTGTTCCACTATTTTATTAAGTCACGATTCTTTTTTTTTTAATGCAAAGACTGTTTTGCATTTTTTCTGCAGCGTAAGGAGGCTTTAGGTAAAAGCAAACTCTTTTTTTTGTTTACTAGAATGCCTGCCTGTCCTTTCAGGGCAATGTAAAATGCTCTTACTGTGACTAGAAATCAGATCTCATAGGGTAATATCCCCTGCGCTTCTAATACTTTAAATTAGTCTGAAGCCCAGTCCGAAGGGGCAGGAAGAGTCAAACAGCAGCAAGCAGTGGAGGAGAATACTTGGCCAGCTCTGTCACGGTTCCCACTACGATTCTACTGATGTTTGAGAGGAGGCAGAGCCCAGCCAGAGCATTTTCTGCAGGAAGGCAATTTGAATCACCAATCTGTGTAAGGAACCATGTGCCAAGATGTGTGGCCCACAGGTGTGATCTGCTGCTGGCTCTGCCTGCTTCCTGGGTCACATAACAGCACTTGTCTTCTTTAAAATATTAATGCTTTCTAACATGGTGACCATATAAGTTTTCTGAGTATGTGGTCCCTCTTCTGCTGAGGTCTCAATTATACCCGGTTACTCAGTGCTTTGGATCTACCTGTACCGTTTTTTTCTCCAAATTGTGGATGGAGCTGACTCCATTGGGAAACTCTGCATGGAAAATAAATGAATAAATAAGGAATGGGTTTTCCCAAGAACTTCAGCCATGACTGACCTTTAGCTCCCGTGAAGTCCACTCTAGGGTCTCCCTGGGGGTTGATAAGCCAAGTGAGGTCACTGTTGAGAGGAGATTTATGCAACCTAACTGAGTGTCTAGTTGCTTGAGGCCCTGTAGGTAGAAGAGAGGCATCTCCAGGCAGTGTTTAGGCGTGATAAATCCTGCTTCGAAACTGCTCACCTTTTTGCATCAGCAATACAAGGAGCTTGGACTAAACTTCGTCCTAACTTAAGTGCCTTAGGTGGGTGCCAGAGGGGAGCTGGAGTGTCTGCCCCTCAGCCTTTCAAAAACTCCATCTGAAAAGTGTGTGTCTTTTCCTTACCAACATCCATTTTAAAACTGAATCCTCATGTTTTTCTGGCTCTGAAAGCAGTACTGCCTTATGAACATCTTATTAAAGACACTACTCCCACTGACGGCTCTGCATCCTTCAGTGTATTTATCACTTCGTAGTTGATAGGCTCTGGCTTAGTCGCACGCTTACCCACATGCACAAAAATAAGCACGGCTCATTTTGCTGGAGGTGCGCTCACCCTTAAACACCCTGATGAATTAGGGCGATATTAGTCGTACCAATCGCCTGCCTCAAAATGCTGTTGGGGTTTTTTTGACAGCTGCAGAGAACTCCAGGTAGCTCTCTGTCACCTGCTTCTGCCTCCAATCCTGTCCGTTTCGATATGGGACCATTATTGAACTACAGTTAAATGCAAGTCTGGCTTTCAGGTAGTGGTAGCCACCCTGATCTTTTAAAAAATTACTTTTTTTTTTTTTTTTTCATTAGGAGTCCAGCTTTATTACACAACAGGAGCTTTATGTAGTAGAGCTTTCAGAGGAGCCTCTCCAGGGCAGAATGGAGACTGGGGCTGTGAAGGTCCCCTCTTCTGTCACCGCCACCAGTGTGCAGGAGAGTCTGTTCTGCATTAGGCAGAGCCCACATGTGGGCCCACACCTAACATACCGGCATCGGTCTCGCACTTTCTGAGCAATATGGTGGCAATTTTTGGTTTGAACAATAAGGTTTAGCTTTCATAGAAGATGACCCAGATGCTATTAGTTACCATAGTAGCAGCTGAAATGACTACCTGAAAATAGGTTTATTGTGAGGCATATTTTGTATACCATTTATGGAAAAGTAGGATAGCTTGTCAAAATACCCAAAGATAATTATTAAAGGATAATAAAATACATCCTTCTGTTAGCTTCTTTTCTAAATCATTGAGTGCAATATATTCTTCTAATAACAATTCTGGCGATTTAGACTTTTTCATATTGTCTCTTGGGAACTTTCCAAAACTTTAATCTCATTATTCTTGTGAGTCTTGGGAGATAAGCAAGAGAAGAATACTTGTCAGATTCCCCGCTGACTTAATGAATATAAAACAAAGATACGTAGCCCGTCTTCAGATTCAGGTTGTACTAAATACAGGATTTCTCTGTAAAGTGACTGTGTTTGTAAAACTGTCTCCACAAAATCAAAGACTGTATTTAAGCCTTCAGAGAAATCCGGCTCGCTACGTTTTTTCCATTGTTAATTTCAATACTTTTAAAAAAATATATTTTTTTCTTGACAACCAAAAATGTGAAACTCTTTTATTATGAACTCAGTCTTAGCGAAGGTTTTAAAATAAGAGTAATATCGTCAAGAGCATAAACATAGCCAATTTATTCAAGGCACTTTAGATAATAGAGTCCTAATAGTAGGGGGTTGTTTTACATCTGTTTTTGTAATGCACTGTAGTGTCCTCGCTGGCTTTTCTTACTCTGTGAAGGAACTTCATTTGAGTAACTTCATTTTTCACAATTTAGCTGCATTCTATATAATCTTTTTTATGATCGTCTTTACTCCATCTTCATCAGCAGTATTAGTTGACCTCCTAGCCTAGCTGAAAACCTCTAGCAAAGCTGCTGTTATTTCTGTACAGGTCAAAGAGATTGTGGCCCAGCACACTAAGGAGTGGTCTGAGATGATCAATACGCACAGCGCCGAAGAGCAAGAAATCCGTGATTTACACTTGAACCAACAGTGTGAACTACTGAAAAAACTGCTGATTAACGCTCATGAACAACAAACCCAGCAGCTAAAATTTTCACATGACAGGTGAGCCGGGCAGTGCTACCTGGTAGTAAGGGTTGCTTTATGTCTGCTTTGTATAATGTTTTAGTTTCTTGTGTTGATGGCTCCTGTACTGCTGTCAAAGATATTGGGCTGTATGCATGGTGGAAGTAAAAGAAGTGATCATAGAAGGTTCATAGAAGGTCTAGATGGATGCAGGAACGGGCTAATTACCTGGTTTAGATTATCTGAACGTCATTAAAGGCAACGGATGCGATGAAGTGGTGGTAGTTTGCATCAACTGTGGATGCTTAGACTTTACCCAGAAACTTCAATTCAGAGGCTGGAAACTGAGAAGCATCAAATACAGAAATACCCTTTGGAGTTGCCAGCAGTTTTGGATGCGTGTGTTTATAGCATTGATGATGGTAAGAAAGATCCATGAAAAGTTAAAATCATAAAAACAACAGGTAGCAGGATAAGCTACATTAGACTAACGTATTATCTTCCTACAATATCCTGTTGTGATCACTGGGTGTACAGAAGATATTGCATGACGCTACCGTCTTGTTGCTTTTGTAATTAACCATTGGGCCCATTTGAAATTAAATAAAATTAACTTCAACGCATCATATCCCCAGTGTTAAAAATGGCAGTAAGTAGAGGAATATTTTTTTATGCTGTGATCTATTATGCAAAGCAGCCTAAAAGCATATGAATGCAAAATGTGTGTATGTACATACATATACATTCATACATACATATATTCATATGTTGTTGTCTTCAGCATCTTTCACATAAAAAGCACGGGGAAAAAGGAATAAATAAATCACATTGGAAGAAGGAATTGAAATTATTTTTTTTAAATTCCTGAGTGGAAAAAACAGCTTATCTTTGCATCAGAGAGAACACCTGCTGGGACCAGCAAGCTTTCCATCCAACAGAGAATTGTCCCAGCAAAAGGCTTTTAGTGAGCTCATCTTATGTTAATCTCTGCGTTAACTCGTGTATTCGAGCTGTCCTGCAATAAATAAGCATTCAAAAATGAAGTCCAAAAATTGTTAAATTATAATAAAAATGCATCATTCAAAAGATAGTGGGCCAGAGGAAGGTGCAGCCCTTGGTTCTGTATCTCTAAATCACACCTGACTGCATCAGCCCAGAGAAATCCCATCACTTTGTTTTTAAGAGTCCCGTTTTCTGTCCTATTTGAAATTCACTGTAGTGCTTAGAAGATAATTTACTAATGTATAGCCTGTTTGTGGAATAAGTCTTTTTTTCCCCATCATCTTTTTTAAAGTAAGTTTCTGTACATATTTTGTTATTCTTTTAACTTTGCTAAAGGCTGTCATTATAGGCAGCTATTGTGTCTACACTAGGACGAGGTTTGGTTTGGTTTTTTTTTTTTTTAAGCTTTTTTCTCGTAGTTTTTGTCTTTGCGTTTGGAGTTTCTGTATCTCTACATTGTTTAAACAGCCCTGTATCATTTCTTGTAAATGGTTCTTATACTTTTATTAATGGATCTTGCTCCTTACTAGAAATCATCTGTGTTCAGTCCGTGTATTGTATTTTCAGAGCTACTAAGAATGAGACCTCAAAATCTACATCCTGATAAATGCTGAGAACTATTACTCCTCAGCTGTGCTAGGAGTGACAACCTTCAAAATCCTTTCTGCTTTGTTAATTGCAATTAGCGTGTTTCTGCTTATTTGGGAATTTGCGTGTAACTCCCAAATGTGCAGACTGGGGACTTTGCTGCTTAAAACAAATTTAAGACTGTGAATCTATGAATATTTCAGAAGAATTTGGAATGTGAAATATTGAAATGTGAATCGTAATGCCGCGAAAGGACTTTAGGCTTAATCATTTGTAAAATTTTAATAGAATATATTGGGTATAGGAATATGTATGCATTTCTCTGTATAGGTGTATGTAATAGCCAAGAGGGAAGTCGGGTAACCATAGGAAGAAAAGGCTCTATCTGAGAGCAGCGTGGGAGGTGGACGATGCTCTCAGCATGCTGTTCTCGCCGCTTCCCTCCCCGCGAGCTGCGGTAATGAGTTAGCTATCACAACAGAGGACACAGGGCTAGCAGGAAAGCTCAGGAATCTAAAGCGATGTAGTTATCTGCTGTAGGGTGGATACTTCCCCTCCGTGCGCAGTACAAAAAGCAATTACAGTTTGTACTTTGAGCTCATTTACAAACAAAGCAGAAGGCAGCAGATACTACTAAAAATCTGCAGCTTATTGAACTCCGGGGATGCTGTGCCCCCTGCTACTCCAGACTGGGTTAGCTTGACTGGCTTGGATGTGGTGAGCTTGCAGCATTGCAGAAGCTGGGGATGTGAAGCTGTTAGTCGCAAGCATTATGTGCTCCAGAGAAAATAACATGAGACAAAAAGAAAAATCATGTGTGTTTGGTTTTGTTTTTTTTTTTTTTTTGATACAAGAGATTTCTGGTCATTCAAACAATACTGGCGTCATAAAATAATGTCATCTTTAATGTCATCTAAACATATGTATGAATTCCAAGGATAGATTTACATCCTTAAAGTATCCCTTTAAAAGACACATTTGTATACATTTCAGAGTTGCAGTCAGTGTGATACAGTAGGAAATCAGCAGTTAAATCTTGCAGTTCATGGGCCACGTTTTTCAGAACCTTTTTATTCTCTACCATCCTGCCATATCTGCTTCTTCCCGTTAGCTCTGGCTACAGGCATCACTTGTGAGCGGGAGGGAGGGATTTCTCTCCTGGGGGTGCAGCTCCGCCAGCCAGGGCAGCACGGGCTGGACTCAAGATTCGACGTGAAGCCCCTGGCCAGGCAGTTGAGAAGTGAGGTGACACTAGAACTTTGTCCCCATCTTTGAGAAGCGCCATTTTAGAAACAAGGAGTTGACCCTAGAAGTGCTTCTTGGTCATTTTTTTTTTTAAAAGGAAGATAAGATTTTCCATTTCTCCTGTTAGTAATACTTTTTATTTCTTGCGAGCAGTGAAAACCCAACACACCCAGAAAGACCCATCAGCAGTGCAACTAGATTATAGTTTGCAGAATAGAAAAACAGTTGCATATAGATCTGTTGGCTCTTCCGGCCGTATCCATGGCCAAAGTCTCATTTTGAAACCATCAGTGAGGCACGGTGGTCCTCTAATCCTCTTAACTTCTTTCACTCTAAAATTATACCTGATGTAAATAGGCTAAATCAATTTGAACACCTACAGTTAACTTTTTTCATATCCTTGAGTACAGTAATAAAAATAAATTATTTCAATCCTGCTCTTAAGATAGTGTGCTGGAAAATTACTTCAAATTCAGTGTGGAAAATAAAAGCTTTTATTTGGAGAAAGGGCTGTTGGAATGAGATGTGCTCTTGACACAACATTTTTTAGAACCTGATCTAATTTTTGCTGGGATACCGCTGCTTTTAAATATGCATTCAGGAAACGTTTCACCTTCTGAACTCTTGGAGGAAAAAAAGGCACTGCATTTCTCTAATAAAAATTTTAAACTGTGGAAAATGTAAGTCATGGAATAAAGTTTCCTTGTGCTACTTAATGATTAATGTATTTTAGAGATGAAAGAAAGCTAAAAAAGATTCAGTGACAACACTTCATTAAATTAAGCACTCTGGTATGTGCCCCACCCCTCCTCTTCTGTGCATTCAAAATACTTAGAATTTGGGGTTAAGAGGTACAATAATTGTTTAGCGCTCTACTTAGGATTATGTCCAGCAAAAGAGACGAAAGGCACTGCCTTGGCTTGCGACGGGCAACTTTTTGATGCTTATGCACTACTGGGGACTTCACAATCCATTATTTGCTGCCTAATTTCCCTATATAATTCCTGTCTAAATAAGGACTTAAGATCGGGAGCTGCAAGCGCTGGAATGCTAAGCAGGCAGAAAGCAAGGGCTAGCCTTTGGGGATGGCCTTTTTGGAGCTCGGCTGGCTTACCCTGAATGATGAAAAGCCTTCTCCTCACTCGCAATTCATAAGCTGGTTCTGAAAGTCAGCATCGGTGTGGTTAATTCCCAACAAAGAATCGCAATCTCTTCTTCTTTTTAAAACAACACAATACTTATTTCCTTAGTTGCTGTTTTTTCTGCTACACTGGGCTGAAACACTGAAGAGGTTTTCCACCTCCCGAGGCAAACCACACCACTCAGGACATTATCCCTGGAAGATGGTTGCCACCCTCCTGTTAAAGCTGTCTTTTTTCACACAAAAGGCTCTACAAGGTTTACGGGGCCAGAGGAGAAACCAAACACGAGTCTGACCATCGTCTAAACCACAGGGCTCTCTTCAGGCACAAAGTAGAAGTCCTGAAAGGAAGTCTGACAGCTCGTACCAAAACTACCAAATACTATTACTACTCGTATTGCAGTCATGTTCTAAGTGCAGGATTTGTAAATTTTTTATGCAGTTTTACAAGCCGAATTGCATTTTCTAAATGGCTGATAGTAGCTCATACTCGGACAACTCGGATATACTAGTGAGATAAGATAGTATTTTATACCCTTTTATAACACGAAGTGCTTTAAACTGATCTTTCAGATTATATTCTCTGGAACAAATAGAGATTTCTGAATCCTTGCTCAAATTCTATAAAGTCTACCCAAAGGAAGGCAATTTTCGTGTGGTTAGTTCTTTCCTCTTCTGTAATGTTCAAGGACAAAATTAACCACAGTGTAGAGTAATATCAGGAAACCAACCTCAGTAACAATTGTGTCTTAGGCGTTAATGGCTTTCTTTGGTTTTGCCTAGGGAAAGCAAGGAAATGCGTGCCAACCAGGCTAAAATTTCTATGGAGAACAGCAAAGCCATAAGCCAAGACAAATCTATCAAAAATAAAGCTGAAAGAGAGAGGTAAGTATCAGATCTCCCTTCTTGAGAAGGGAAGAATGCTGTCAAAGAAAGGCTGACAGGTGAACTCGTGGATTAATTCTATTAAAACTGTAAAAAACTATTAAAAAAAACTATGTATGGAAACAATGTCTAATGATTGTGTTGAATGTATTTTAGATGACCATTTTATGAAAAATGTTGCTTTGCTCCTATTTATCCTTTTAATAAATGCGATTTCCTGGTCCCAGCAGGGATAGGGTTCATTTTTACAAGGAGCTGGGCTGGGACACAGCCTTACCCAAACTAGCCACAGGGGCATTTGGTACCGTGTGATGTTATATATGCTCCCCATATATCTGGGGGAGCTGGCAGGGGGGGCAGCAATCGCTGCTTGGGAGCAGGCTGGGGCTTTTCCAGGTTCCTAATCGTGTTTTGTATATTCCTCTGTCAGTATTATTGTTATTGTTTTCCCCTTTCCTTTGCTGTTCTGTTCAACCGCCTTTATCTCATCCCATGAGTTTGGCCTTTTTCCTTCCAATTCTCCCCCCATCCCACCGCTGGCACCGGGAATAAGTGAACGACTTCATGGTTCTTTGTTGCCGGCTGGGGCTAAACCACAATATCTGGTCAGGTTATACTCATCAGCTATCACTAACTGCTCTAGGTCTAATCACACTATTAAATCAAAACACATCTGTAAAAGTTTTAATGCTTGTACTTAAAGTGTATTATACCTTTTTGCTGTTGCTTTTTAAATGAAATCAGGGCTCTACTGAAAAGGGAGCCCGAGGTTTGGTTCTAGCTGGAGGTAGAATAACTGGAGGGGCAGCATCGCTAAAAACACAGAAGGTGGTGCCAGTGAAAGGCTTTCTCCCTCATCTGCTGATAGCAGGGAGGAGAGGTGGAACAGAAGGAAGGAGTGCTAAAAGTGATGATAATGAGCAGAGAGGGTGATGGAAGATAGGAGTGAAGGAGCAGGAGTACTCCACCATGGCACACATGTTGCTTCTCCACTTCTGAACTGAACTGCAGCTCTCTCCCTCGTTATGTGCTGGCACTGGTGACCTGGACACTTTTTGAAGGACTGATCTGCATTATAGCTATTTGAAGTTTCTTCTATTTATCCTAAAAGTTTCCAAATAGATAAAAGCGGAATCTACACGACGATGTCTCATAAGCCTTCAGGGTTTCCCCTTCACTTTGAGCTTGCCATCTGGCTCATTCTTCCCTCTTTTACATTCCCTCCTTGGCACCGGGCTATTTTGGTCAAAAGGCTTTAACTTGTTCCCACTGAACTAAGTCCCTTGAGTGTGACAGACTCCGAGCTCACCAGGAAGATGAGTTGTTGGAGCCCTTGGTAACTTAGTTAATGCGCAGCCCCCACTAATGACTCTGAGAGAAATCTGTTCCCAGATTTGAAAGCAGTCCTGAATTCAGTTCTGGTTTGCAGGCTTTGCGATTAGTCTGGTTCAGCTCTTTGAACTATTTTTGGTATATTTCATGATGGAAATCTTAGGAAGAAACACTTTGCAGTTAGGTATTTTATGCAAATACTATTTGTATACTTATCTTTTTTTCTTAAATAACAGCTTTAAGGACCTTACAGCATTGGTAAGCTGTAACTTTACTTATGACGATCAGATGATTTTTCTATTACCCCTGTTAAGAGATGCAGCGCATTTTATATAGCAAAATAAATTGAGAGCAGAGTGCAGTAAGGGATACACAAATGAATTAAACATTTTTTTTAAGTTCTGTCCACCACTCTTGGGTAAGGGAAGAACCAAACTTCATTCACAACG
The DNA here is from genome assembly GCA_013396915.1 of Stercorarius parasiticus. Taxonomy (NCBI): domain Eukaryota; kingdom Metazoa; phylum Chordata; class Aves; order Charadriiformes; family Stercorariidae; genus Stercorarius; species Stercorarius parasiticus. Next base: position 344,954 of record VWZL01002140.1, on the reverse strand, counting down.
GTCTTCGTCTTTTTTTTTCCAAGTCTTCAATCGTACTGTCCATGTACTTGGAAACCTTTAAGTGTGCGGGTGCATAGGCAGGGGAGTGTACAATTTCCCATTAGTCCCACATAGTACAGATAATCAGAGACCAAAATATACCCTGTGAGTTTGTGATTCCCTCTCTATTGTAGCTTTGAGTTTTCTTTTTTTCCAATGAATCTTCATGGACAATGTTTGCATTTTTTTAGGCGAGTCAGAGAACTGAACAGCAGCAACACAAAAAAGTTCCTGGAAGAGAGAAAAAGGGTAACTATAACCTTGACAAAGTCACTGGGCACTATTTCTGGATATTCATTTTCATTTCTCTGTGTTGAGAATCCAGCTCCGGTAAACAAACAGATGTTTGTCCTTGCTTTGTTCCACATGCTTGTAGTGTACAAGATGCGGCATCTATGTAAGAGGAAGCTATNTTTATGTAATATATATTATATATGTAATACATGTAAATATATTATTATATTAATAGCTCTTGTTAATATTGAGAGATACAGTAGGAGGCCTCCTGTGATGTTTTGTGCCATCCAAGTAGGACAACACAGTGTACATACGTATATGTTTCAAGTAAGTTTTTACTTCGCTTGTTAATAATGTGTTAACATTTCTCCCCCATTATTTTCTCTTGCTTACAGCTGGCAATGAAGCAGTCGAAGGAAATGGATCAGTTGAAAAAAGTTCAACTTGAGCATTTAGAAGTCTTGGAGAAGCAGAATGAGCAGGTATCTTATTTTAGAGGTTTAAAAGAAAAGCAAGCTAGTGAAAACAGTAACCAGAATCAGGCTGAGTAGAATGCTTCTAAATGTAAGTCATTACTGAACTTGGGAAAATTACCTTGTTTGTGGTCACTCACCTACCTGGGGAGTTAAAATGAAGAGGTGAGGTGACTTAATGACACAGAACCAGATTTGTGAAAGCTAGAATGCTTTGCCAGAGTCTGGCCTTTTCAGCTGTTCAGCCACGTTGATACTTGTTAGCTAGATACGACAGGCATAAAAGGCCCAGCGTATCCATTTTAATTACTCCCCAAAAGTACCTCAAGCAAATCTGTTTATCCGTTTCCTTCATTTTGGAACTTACATTTCTAGTGCTGATTGGAAAATAGAGATGAAACGTGCACAGAGCATCTCTGAACTCTAAGAGACGGTTAGTTTGGACTGAATTCTAGAGATGTACAGTAGCATGGGGAGTTTTATCTGTACTAGTACACCCTTTCCTAATTAAAATACCTTTTATTTTCTGCTAGTTTATAAGCTCTTTTTTTTTTTTTTTGCTTTAATTGAAAAACTACTTGGCAAGAAAGGAAAATTCTAATCTTATTTCTGGTAGAAGCAATGCTGTGTTCTGAGCAGTTCCCTTGGTTGAGCCAGCAGAGCTGTAATAATTGCACGGACTTGCAGTACCGCGCGTACACAAATGTAAATTGCAAGGGGAATATACCCTGCAGCTCAGTGAGATGAGAGAGCAGGGGTGCATTTAATACCCGTTACTTTCAAGGGTTATGTACTACTTTGTTATTAAACGTGCAGAACTGGAACTCTCGGGCAGACATTATAGTCTGAATTAAAGCCATCTTGCAGAGCGGGAGGGAAGAGAAGAGTACACGCAAATCAAGTATTTCCGCTGTCAGGAGAGAGTCCTCCAGCCCCAAAAGCTGCAGCCTGGTTAACTTCTAGGGGGGGGTGACAGCGTGTAGGATCGTAGGCAGCTGCTACCGCTGAGCCCCAGCCGCCATGGCTCTGTCTTCTGATTGCTCCACCTCCCTTCTGAACAACAGCCAAATTCCTGGTCTGTTCCCCCCGCCAGAGTTTCTGTAGATGCTGTCTCTAACATCCAGCATGAATGGATCAGTCAGTCTGCTCCTGAGCAACACCTGCGCCCAGTCAGAAGGCAGGGGAGGCAGGCAACTGGGCCACAGTGGGTCTGAAGCATCACTGTAGAGAGCACGGGAGAGAACTCCCTGTAAACCGTGCTAGTTGACAAAAAATTATGGGCTTGATCCAGAGATAGGTGTTATCGGTGGCTTCTTTCCATTGGCTTCAGAGAGCTTTGGATGCAATTTTTAAAAACATCAGGACAAGAGGGAATTATTATAGTTGTGCTTTTAACTACAATGCGATAAACGTGTTACATGTAAGGGAGGGAGGTTGCTGGAAAATAAGTGTAAGTCATTAAAAGAGTCACCTCTTTCAGCAATTAGACACTTCCCTCACCTGGGGTTACAGCTTCCACTGCTGAGAGATGGCAACAGCCGACGTGAGCTTGCTCATACTCCATTTCAGTGCAGAGATGAAGCCAGCTTAAATCATCAGTGATTAAATGGAGTAAGATCATTCACATGCTGGTTACCACTGTTGTGTGGGCAAGTGGTGGTCTCCATCACAGAGGTAGTCCTTAACAGCTTTTTAACTCACTCTGATTTGATCCGTCAGAGAATGTATTTCCATACCTGCTGTTTCGACCACTTCCTTTTAGCCCCAGAAGTGCACCAGGGCAAACCCCCAGCTGGGTCTGATTTCGTTGTTATACACGTTGAGATATGAAAGCTAGTTGGATCAAGATAAAGGTGGTATTTGTTTAATGAGAATTTTAAAGCGTGATTTTTTTTTTTCGCTGATCAAGCAAGAGAAGAAATTTTTCATACGAATATACAATGTAGAAAAGTAGAATTGTGGGTGGAAACGGCCTTCAATACAAACTGTTATGAATTTAAATTTGTTTTGTTTTATGTATGTTTTTCTTGCATTAATTTTTCAATCTCACTTCAGTTTTCATTCATTTAATTTGCTTCTTGTTGTATTTATTACTCGATTTTGACATTATTATTTTTGTACAAACAGCTTTTGAAATCCTGTCATGCAGTGTCTCAAACACAAGGTAGGATGGATGTATAATAAGCAAACTATTATTTCAGTGTGCTTTCCTTCTAAATTAAATCATTATCATTGGAGCCCTCCTTGTAAATGTAACCGTTGGGAAGTACCATTGACATAGTGAACACAACGTTAATCCTGTTTGCACACAGAGATTTGAGCCTGACACAATATTAAGAGTATTTTGTGCTTTAGCGTCCCGCATTCAGATGCATATGAGCAGTGATGTGCAGAGGAAATATTTAGAGATTAACTTGTATTGTACATTACCTGTCATTACTGAAAGATCTGCTTAGAGTTCTAAACTCTGTCTGTGAGAAGTGTCTGTTGGTCTGTGTGGTGGGTTGACCCTGGCTGGACACCAGGTGCCCACCAAAGCTGCTCTATCACTCCCCCTCCTCAGCTGGACCGGGGAGAGAAAGTAGAATGAAAGGCTTGTGGGTCAAGATAAGGACAGGGAGAGATCCCTCACCAGTTACTGTCATGGGCAAAACAGACTTGACTTGGGGAAAAAATAGTTTAATTTGTTGCCAATCAAATCAGAGGAGGATAGTGAGAAATAAAACCAGATGCAGCATCTCACAGAGGCCACCCCTGTAGCCCCCCCCGCTACCAAAACTTCGCCACACAAACCCAATACAAGCTAAGAAAACTATTTTAGTGTTAACATACATGTGATTAACTGCTAATGCTGATAGACAGACTAAGAGTATCCACATATGGTAATAAAATAAGTAATTCCGCGCTAAGAATAGCAAAATATAGAACACACTACTAGAAATAGCGTTTTAGTGTCTAAAGAAGAGAGGCTTCCGGCCTCTTTAAAATTCACTTCAAAATCCAACCCGTTACAAGGTATGGCGATTATATTTACCATGTGGCTGTGCTGCTGTGGCTTCCTAAGTAATTGTTACTCTCAAGAAATCTCTGTTAACCCTTGTCTTACCAGGGGAAGTAGTTGCATTAGGCTTGAACATCCAGTTGAACGGTATTGCCTGATCCAAATTATTTTCTTGAATTGATAGCATACTTGTGTCTTGCACCACTGAGTCTGACAGCACTCGCTTTCACAACATTTATTTATAGATACATAATGAGGGAAAAAAGCATTCATTAGGCTAGGGGGGAAAAAAAAATATTCTGTTACTGTATGTGGTTCTTAGCCTGTCTTAGATTTCTCTCGATAGCAAGCATTTTGAAAGCAGAGGCCACTCGCTTCATGACTTCGTGGTAGTTTCCACACTGCTTTCCAGAAGGCTTCTCTTCAGGTGTGGTGGTGGCGTGCTCACGTCAGAAAGCAGTCTCGGAACCAGCCTGGGACTGGCAAAACTGGGCATCCTGGTCCTATGCTAATCTGTTCTTTGAAACCAAGTTATCGGCAAAATAATTCGGTACGCCGTATATTGGCATGCAGAATATAACTATGTGCCGGTAGTTAAGTCACAAGCTCAAAACGTGAAATGTGTGAGTCACTAGGAAGCAAGCACAGGGAGGGATATTTTTTTTTTTTTTTTTATCTGGAATTTCATTTCACACACAGGCAAAATCCAGCCAACGTTTCAGAAGAGGTTGTACATATTGATTTATTTATTATGTTTCCATATTTTCATGTTAAAATTATTTCTTCATTACTTTCAGGCTTTTAACTCATTTAAATGGAGAGCGTTGATTAATTTTTAATCATATTTATGACAGTTGCTTTGCTATTATCATAATTACTTTTTTCCCCAAGATGCTGGTGATGATTAGGAAAGTACAGGGCTAGATTTTTCAAGAAGGCACATATATCACATCTGCAGGAACCCGCATTTACCTTGCAAAATGAATAGCTGTGCATCTCATTACTTTCGAGCTACATCTGCCCATTTTCGCATAGGCAAATGTGTGTTTGCACATCCAGAATAGGTGACTCCTTAAGCAGGAGCTTATATAGCCCATTTCCCTGTCTAAGCAACGCTTACAACTTTTTGAGGAACATAGTTCACGCAAATCAAGTCCCGTAACCGTTCTTCCCTGCACGATGGACACAAAGCAGTTACACCAAAGAAAATATTAGCTTGATTTGCCTCTTCCTCAACCTGTCCTGATCCCCCAGAGCTTGGTTGTAAAGAGAGATGGGTTAGCTTGCCTTCTGGGTCAACTTATTCAGAGTCTTTGGGGTTATAGATTTAAATAACTTCCCAGATTGAGAGCCCTCAGAGGAAATGAAGAGATGGTGACTCCCAGTGCCTTCAAACTGCAGAGTTTCACACCAAAGTGCAGCTTCTCATCTGTAATTGAGCCACAGGAGAAGTAAGCTTGCGTGTGTGTGTGTCTGAGAGAGGGAGAGAGAGAGAGAGAAGGAGGGAGAGGAAGGGAGTTAAAAAAGCTCTTTAAGCAGGGGATTCCCAGGCCGGTTGCTGTGTATATACAGTGCTTTAACTCTGCTTGCAAAGCCCGAGGCACGCAGCGTTTCTAGCGAGATCTGGCATACATTCGCTTCTGAATTCTGCAGAGCGTGTCTGGGTACAGCTTCAGGTGGGTTCAGCGTGTGTAATCCCACGGAGCACGTAGCCATAGTCTAATCCTGAGCTGAAAAACAACGCGTCTGCCATCATAAGGGTCTCCAAGTCAGATGGAGACTATTTAAAAAAAAAAATACTATTTAAAAAATTATTGCTTAAAAAAATCTTGCCTACTGCAAGGAAAATGTTACATTGATGGATTTTTGTCATTCGTTGTCTTTATGAGAGAAACCAGTCTAGATCATACATGAACTCTCTAAACGTTTCAGGAAGTACCACATCACAGTACTCGCATGACAGCGGTGAAGCAGATGTTCCCAAAGACATTTCCTATCAGGAGAAACAGCCCAATTGGCATCTGCCTGATTTTCCTCCCCAAAATTGGAGCTTCTGCATTTTACCGTACACTCCCTCAGCAAGTCAACCCATGAGTCTTGGAATAGGATCAAAAATATTTCCTAAGAATCAGTAGACACAAGAACTACATCTGATTTTGAAAAGAGAATGGCACTGAGGGGGGGAGGGGGAGTGTAAATATAATTTTATTACATATCTTTTCGCTGTGTTTTGCCTGTCTTTCACTCAGACACTATCATGTAGAACACGTGTTTCATTTTGAACAAAAGGTCTAGTGCAATGCTTCATGCGGTTATTTTGGATTGCAGGCAAAGGAGATGCAGCAGATGGTGAAGCTGGAAGCAGAGATGGATCGCAGGCCAGCAACAGTGGTCTAAAGCCTCAACAAGCAAACTGAAGTTGGAGAACACAGCATCCTTAAAATGAAAGCAAAATAATGTTGCCGAGGTTTAGAAGTGGGCTTTTTTTTCTTTTTTTTCGGTTTTGTTTGTTTTTAGGGGGGGGTGGTTTTGGTTTTTGTTTTTAATGTATAAAGTGTAGCTACGGACCACCAAGTCTTAAGGTTTGCATTATTTTATTTTTTTTTTAACACATGGGCACTGAATTTCCGTTGTTGGATTTCCATGATAAGAATTCCCTGTGTTCAGAAAAACACTAATCGGAAGATGAAGACAGTTTTTAAAACCAGTCCTGTATCCCTTTCCATATCTCAACAGGCAGCTGTGCCTGCATCAGGATTACACAATCGGAGCCTTGAAACACAACAGGTATTTTTAACGTCATCTCAAATGGCACCAAAACTGTAGTCAGGTCGTGTTATTTACCATTTGTGTTCTCACGCGTGATAATATATTGTGGAGAACCCTCATGCTGCCAGATCCCGACAAGCAACAACTCATCAGACGCTCAGCACCTGATGTCATGGAGCCCACCCAGCTGGAGCCTCTGCCAAGTCACCGTAGTAGTCAGTATAGTAAGGAGTTGTTCAGGCAATTTTAAATTATATTTCAAAGTATTTTTCAGGCAGTTGAACGTTAACTGCGTATATTCAAATGTACAGTATGTACAAAGTCATCGGCCAAATTCATCAACCGTAACAGTAACTCCAGAGGATATTTCTGCAGTCCAGTGATGTCATTCACAAGTGCCATATCAACTCTATCATGTCCGAAAGAGGCCTGTAAAAGTTACTGCGATGGTTGGTGTGAGGGAAATACAGTGTATTTGTGCCAAAACTGATCAGTGCTCTAAGGAATTACGTATTAGGCACTTTAAGAAAAGTTTACATCCTACATTGCTTGTATAGAAATTGCATTTTGATCCTGTTGCTGCAGACCCCCCAGATACTACAGTTCATTGTAACTTAACGATTGTTTAAATGGCTTTTGGCAAAAAGTTTGTAACTGTGAAAATGTAAAAAGTATTTATACACTTCAGAATCACAGCATTGTAGAAAATCACATACGTGTTGCCACGTGATAAAGTCAGTAAACAGAAATGCTAAGAGTATGTTTGCATGTGATACAAATGCTATTAAGACTGTAATGCCTACTATATGACCACCGTCATTCTACTAGCTGGTAAATACTGAATACATGTATGGCACAGAATATTGTTTGATTAATTACAAAGACTTTTAGCATAACGAGGTCTCTATATATATGTGTGTATATTAATTATGTGGGCATTCTTGATACTTGTAGTAAAAGAAAAGTACATAACTAATTTAATTTTACACAAAAGTATTTATGCAGATTTTCAGAATTTCATATCAGGAATAACCTTTTTATGTCCATTAGATATAAAACCAATTTGCTAATGTGTTAATTTGCATGTTTCCAGCACTTGCTGTAGTTATATTGCAAAACAATGCATGTAAGCATTCCGCTTGGAATTTGTCCATGCTGCCAATTCAAAGATGACTGCATGGAAAACCGGTAGTTTAGGACAAATCAGATTCCTGATTTCAATGTACTAAGCACCAATTACTTTGTTGTATATGCTTGTACAAACAAATTCTACATATTCCTATAAACAAGATAAATGAAAAGAGATAATTATGTTATTGTCAGTCCTGAGATGAAACTTTCAACTTCTCTAATAAAAACCTTAAAAATTCAAACCCTTTACTTTTGACTGTAGTGAATTGGAGGGTGGTGGTATTATTACTGGCGAATTTTTAGTACGTTGTATTTCCTGTAAAAATGTGCATCGTGTAAATATATTTCTATCACAGCTTATTTATTCAAAGGAGTCTTATTTCTTTTAAGTGATAGAAGAATTGTGCAGCGTTGGTCCTCGCAGCACTACCTTGAGATGCAGCAACCCGAGTGCAGTGTAGCAGCACTACCTTGAGAATGCCACTGAGACAGAGGTCGGTGAAGTCTTTAGGTGTTCAAGGCAGGAGTTAAACAAGCGTGTGATGCCTATTCGGAATTCCCATTCTGACGCCTGCGGAGGCACCTCCTGGTCCTTACAATCCATAATGTTTTAAAGCCAAGTTGTGTACTGGGAGCAGCTCTCCCTGCTCTCTGAGCTCGGCTTGAGTGCTGGAGGGAACTGGGAGCAGCGGTGTTTTCGGAGCATGCCGGGAAGGATCCGGCATCTCAAACAAGGCAGTGATTTTGATTTTTATTTTTTAATTAAAAATGTCTTTTAAAACACAGCTGGTGGAGGCCGTGCTGTGAGCTGGAATTTTATACTGTTGCCTACCGCAGTGGTTTCTAGCCGGTAAGGAGAAGCAAGTGACAGACCAGGTACAGAGGGAACCAGGTGGCAAAGCATTGGACGTTACTGGTTTTCTCAGGCTCGCTCACAGCCTGGCTGGAAACCACCCCTGCCTGGTAACGAATAACTGGAAATGGAGGACCTGGGTTCAGCTCATTCCCTCTCAGAGGAAAATCAAACCTGCCTGTCTTAATTCCCTGGCGAGTATCCTATGCGCTGGGGAATAAGCTGGTGTTAGAAGGCTGGAAAATGCTGTCTGCAGCTTCCTTTTGAGTCTCTGCTCAGCCAGGAGCGAGACATTTATCAAGTCAAAGAGAAAATGTATTTCTGTGAAACCGCAGGGCAGGGTAACCTCAGCTTCCAGCCTCAGCTCCTGGAACTGTTACGTATTTCAGCCATTGACAATCTAGCATAAAACGCAGGCAGTAATTTGAAATTAAGTGATGAATGTTGTCAGCTAAGTATTTTGAAATATTGTTTAAGTATTATTTGATTCAAAAAAATATTTGAAGTTTGGCCGCTAATGTAATGAGGTGAGAATTTCCATTGAGATGAAATAGGCTAATCAGTTTGAACACTGATACTGAGTTAAAGCAGTTTAAAATGTCATTCTGCGCCGGGGTGATGGATTCCACTTCACTGAAATTTCATCGAGGGAAGTGGCAGATTCTCCCTCTCTGAATCTCTTCAGATAAATTCAGCACAGCTGTGATGGG
>VWZL01002140.1:227984-332770 GCA_013396915.1 Stercorarius parasiticus | reverse complement strand
GCGCCTTTCTGCCCGCAGACGCCGCGGCTCACCTGGCTGCCGAGCAAGAAGTTGAAAACCTCTCCGGGCTCTCCCCTAACCCCGAAAAGGACATTTTCGTGGTGCGGGAAAACCGGACGACGTGTCTCATGGCGGAATTCGCCGCCAAGTTCATCGTTCCCTACGACGTGTGGGCCAGCAACTACGTGGANCCGAGGTGAAGGGCAAGTGCGGCACCAACGAGTCGGAGCTGGAGATCTCCTGGCTGGAGCAAGCGTACACCCTCAAACTCTTCTTCCTCAAGGTATGGGGCTCCCCCCGGCAGGCCCGGGAGCTGGCGCTGGGGGGGGTGTGGGGTGTGTGTGCACGGCTGTGTTTCGGGGATGCTGAGCGGCCCTGTCTCGGCAGGAGGGGCACAACACGTCCCGGGGACAGGAGGCGTTCTGGAGGCTCAGCCGCATCCAGTTCACCTACGACACCGCCGAGCGCACCTACTTCAAGGACGCCATCGTCCGTAAGCGCCCCGGGGGGGGACGGGATTTAAAGCACATCCCCGGGGGGTGGCGAGCGCGGAGCCGGGGGGGCGACAGAGGACGGACACCCCGCGGGCCGTCCCTCAGTGCAGTTTTTAACGGAGGAAAAAAGAAACCCCAAACCCTCCCGACAAAGCCGGGATCAGGTGCCGGTTTTAAACTGCGTACTAATGAATATTTTTTTCCCCTTTTTTATTCTTGCTTTTTGTTTTTAATCACTGCAGTTGCGGCGGGAGGGGGAGCCCAGCCTCTGCCCGTTTGCTGCGGGACCCAGGGGCCCGAGGGGGTGGGCAACGGGGCAAGGGACCCCCTGGTCTGGAAAAAATTGTCTCCTTTCCAGCGGGAGATGTTTTTTAAGGTTAATTATCTCCTCGCTTCTGATGGTGGTTGGATAGGTGGGAAAGCAGCGGTTTCCCCAAGATAGCGATGAGATCGACATCAATATCCATACCCCTGCATGCCTCCACACCTAACAGCCTCCTCTTTTCTCACTGGGTTTCCTTTCTTTAGGTTTTCATTTTCTTTTTATCTCGTTTCTGCTCAGAAATGAGTTGTCCTGTATTGAAAATTGAAATGCTCTTGTTTCCAAGTTGTTCTTCTGCAAGATGTCTCAAACTCCAGCGAATGGTGCGTTAAAGAGTTTGTGGCATAAGAAACGCTGGACATGGAGCTATTTTTCCCACTGGTGTTTCTACTGATTTTGTCCCCAAAACCCGGTGGTGGCCGTGCCTCACCACCCTCCACAAATGTGAAATGCTGATGACCTTTCTGTGTTGCTGGAGGGGAACAAAGGGCTGCGGATGAGCGAGAGGTGGAAGGCATCCCTCATTCCACCTTGCTGAGCCGCATTCGGCCTTCGTTTTTAAAACAAGCTTGATGTGATGGGAAAATACTTTCTCGTCATCTATACTTGGGTGAAAAGGTCATGTTGTATTTCCAGGAAAGCTGTTACGGCCCGTTTTCCTTCATAGTGAGGTCCCCAAATTGCATTGCTCTTTCACACCTGAATTCAGAGCCCAAGTGCTGCCGCAGGAATTGCTGTAGGGAGCACGAGCGCAGGCTGAGGCTGAAACCTGCATAGACATCGATAGAAACCATTCCTCTGACTTTATGGACTTCAAGTCCTGTGACATGAGCATAGCTGGCAGCGGCAGAGCCAGCTCTCCCCTTGGTGCCAGCAGGACCGCACGCCGTAGCGTTCGTTCCAGGCGACCCCGGTACGGGAACTGCCCCGGCTACATGGGGGTGTCATGCCCAAAGTGCGGTCCCACCCCAAGAGAGAATGCTGCTTTTAAGAGCAGTGGAGCGTGTGGCCGCCGCATTGCACACCGCCTGCATACCCTTGTGTTCGGTTCATTAGCTTTGTTAATAAAGTCACGTTGGTCCCCCAGAGACGGGACCTGACCTCTGCTGTTTCTGCCCCTTGGCCAGCCGGGAAGCACACGGCCAGCTCGCACCGGCTCTCTGCCCTGGTCACTCCGGCTGGGAAGTCCTACGAGTGCCAGGCGCAGCAGACCATCTCCCTCATCTCCAGCGACCACCAGAAGTCTGTGCAGCTCTTGCTGTCTGAAGTGCGTGTCCAGCCCTTCGACATCACCGCGGATTTTGTCTTCGGTGAAGGTAAGGTGCAGGGTGAAGGCATGTCCTGCGTCCCCGAGACGCTGCCGCTGCCGTGCCCTTTGGGGGTTTTGCAATGTACTGAAGGAATTTGGATCCCACCTTTACCAGAGCACCTTCCCCTCCCTCTAGCGGGTTGTCAGTGCTCCCCGCAGTCCCTCCAACCCATTCCCTACCTCCAGGGTCCCCCATAAGCCTTAACAAATTCAGCCCAGCTATTGTTCGGTCAACACACGGGCTATCGTTGCATGGACATTGGCTTCTATAACGACTTATCTAGCTAGGTTGCCAGGAACCTCCAGAACTGCCAGGTCCCTGGGGAGCCCTGCAAGGCTTAGGTGTCTCCTCTGCAGGAGAGAAGATGCTTTTGTACAGCTCCAGGGGCTTTGTAGGGCCACTGCAGACTGACGAGAGCTTGGGGCTGCGGCGGGAGGAAATACTTGCGATGCACGTCGCTGGCTTCGGTTTGATTAATGCTCATTGCAAGGGGGAAGGAAGCGTAACGGGGACTTCAGTGAGGTGCCTTGTGCGTCAAGCACATGGGATGCTGTTCCTCCTCTTAGCCTTCTTTAACGTTAGTTGTGGATAAAGGAAAATGTCAGTTAACGCGTGCTGTTCGTATCAAAGAGTTATACTGAAGCCAGCAGCAATACTGCCATGGGGCAGAATTCCCACGGATTTTGCCTTCCTTTATGTCGAGGAACCCATGATGCTCCTCCTCCCCGACTTCCCCGTGCCTTTTCCAAAAGGTGGAGTGGGGGAGTGTAAATATGCTCACCTGAATTAGGGCTTCCAGACTAGTCCCCTTTTTATAGTGCCATCTTAGCAAGTTAGTCAACACTGTTTTTGTAACAAGATGCAAATAAAATTTGTAATAGCCGGATCTTTTACTAATGAGCTAGAAAATGGTGGTGTTATTTTCAAGCCTGGCATTAAAAATGGGGGGGCTTTATTATTTTGCGTGTGGTAAATATTTTAGAACATGATAAAAAAAACCAGCACCGACTACGGAGCCGAGCATTTAACGCTCATGACTCACATTCCTCTCACTGAAGTAGTAAATACATGCTATTATGTACCCTGGCTCTGGCAGAGCTCTGCATGGCTGAATTACTCATGGCAAGGCCAGTGTAGTACAGAGTAGGTTTTATCCGTGGGCACAAATAAATCTTTTTTTTTTTTTTTTTTTCCCTATCAAAGTAGTACCACGTTTTGCATCGGTTACTGGGAGAAAAAGGTAGAATTTAATAGTTTCCTATCATTTTTTGTTTGGCACATCTTCATCCCCTCCCTCCCCCTGTGGATCCAGGCTTCCCGCACCCGGGGTTTGGCTGAGCAGACCTTGGAGGCTGAGAAAAGCGTAATTAAAATCTGCAGGTCTGGACTCCGTTTTAGCCGTTGTGTCTCTGTGATACCAAACGTGGCAAGTCCGAGAGCTCGCAGTTAGAACAACCAAACTGGGGCTTCATCGCCGAAGGGTATCACCTGCCGTTTTCATGATATGCTCTTTCATATCAGGCAGTAAATTTGGTTTGGTTTCGTTTTTTTCCTTTGTTGTTGTAGCGGTTTTGGTGGGGTTTTTTGTTGGTTGTTTTTTTTTCTTTTTTTTTTTCACCAGGACATGAGGAGACTCCAGTTGGTTCATCAATCTTTAAACCTGTGTGGGGAATTCTTCCTTCTTAGGAAAGCGTGATTTCTTTGTCAAGCTTTCTCTCTTTTTTTTTTTTTTTTTTGTTGTTGCTCTCGTTATTCAATGATACTTCTTTTTGTTGAATTCCGCTGGAAGTTGAATAGCGAAGAGCACCTGGAGAGGATGGTCAGAAATAACTGAGAGCTCATTTACCACTGAAGCTTCACCCGAGGGCTCTGCCCCTTCTCCCAGCGGCACATCCCCCCCCAGCGCTGCGGACCAGCGTGGCCTCAACACACGTGGCACAACATGGTCCTTTGTGGGGTCTCGGAGTCACTGCCAATCTTAAATTACAGTAATTAGCCTTCTCCTTTTTGGTTCATTAATTTCCCATTAGGTAAAATTCCTATTAATGGTGAACAGGCTACAGAACGCTTTAAAATATTTTAGAATAGAGAAAGAGACCTGCTGGAGCAGAAGAATCGCCGAGACGCAGGAGGGTCAGGGCCCTTTTACCACAAAGAAACGGGGGGGAAAAGGTTTTGTCATTAGTCCTGACACTGGCCTGTCTGGGATAGATTAAAAAGCTTCTAGGGAGTGATTGAATTGCTGTTACTTTTTTGAATGCTTAAACTCACATGCTAGAATATATTTTTCTTTTTTCCTTCTTTTTTTTTTTTCTTTTTAAGACATTGCTTCCAACAGAAATATACATAAATAGAAATATTTACCTTTTTCACTACAGCAGCAGAATATTTTTTTCATTCAGAGCTTGGGACATTTTATTTTTTTTTAATAGGGAAAAATGTGCGTACATTTTTCAGCTTAAGAGAGCTGGATCAAGAGGGCACGAGGAGAACGTGTAAATTGGTGAAAGAACCCCGCAGAAATTGTCAGCTCTTTTGATTTTGATCACGGTAATGCAAAATACTAATAGAAAGGGATACAAAGGCTGAGATTTAGGGACCAGGATCCTGGGAGGTCTCGTCTCCCTCTGAGCCACCCCACGCAAGGGCCGCGTTTTCTTAAGGCTCCTTGGCACCAAGTAGCTCCTCTTTGCAAGGCATGCGGCCATGTTTTAAAAAAGCACCCAGTCTTTATTTTTTTTAAGCTAGTTGCTTACAAACCCTCATCCCACAAATCCATCCTATCCTGCCAGACACGACTGGGCTGTTTTTCCATCCGTCTGAACAGCCCCTGCGCCAATCCTCAGGCTTGCGGTCATGACTGCGGGGAAACCACTGATTTATTTGTTTTGTTGTTTTGGGTTTTTTTGCTGTGCTGCTATTTGTTCTGCAGAATGATGCTGAAACAAGAAAACTGGGCCCGTTGGGTGGTTTCCGAGCCTAGTGCTGGAATCGGACAAGCACTTACCATAGAAACCGTGGCGGTGCACGAGCCCTGTGCCGCGCGGTGTCGGAGGAAGCGCAGCACAAAAGAACAATGAAGAACGTACCTAAATGCCTCCTTTGTGTCCCCCTGTGCTCGTTGCTCGGTGGGACGGGGCTGTGGGGTGGCACAAGCCGGGCTCGGGGCTGCTCCAGCAAAGGGGTGCCCCCACGGGGTTCAGGATGCAGCAAAGACTCCCGGCCTCACGTGAACTTCTCAAATAGTTAAAATTTGCGGGGACTTTTTTTGCTTTCCTGGCCTGAGGGTTAGAACCCGGCCACTCGGGCAAGTGCCGAAAGCCCTGTGACCTGAAGCAAAATACCTGGGGGGAAAAATCTGATGGAAATGGCCGTTTTCCTGCAGAAGGCGTCGATTTCCAATACGTCGCAGTGCCCCGCACGACGGTGTTTCATTTGCCGTGCATCAACCAGCCCACCTGCCCGCTCCGCTCTTGATGGACTCGAGCGTCTGAATTTGCTTCTGCCATGGACTTTCTGCAAACCCTCCTCCCCTCCCAGCCCTCCCTCCACCCCCCCTTGGCATTTTCCTCTGTGGATAGACCAGGGATGATGCCTGTTAACCTGCCTCCCCACGGCAATCTGGACCGCGGCCACCTATGCCGTGCTTTGAGCTCTTGGGGTGGAAAATGCTGTGGACATGTTAAAGGACGTTGTTATAAACGTGAAAATATTTTTATTTGTGGTAAAATGAGGTGTCTCCAGCAGCATGGTTGGACTAGATGATGTGAAAGGTCCCCTCCAACCTAGGCAATGCTATGATTCTATCTGGAGAGCCTTAGTTTCGCTGTAAATGTGTTTGTGCTCAGCGCTTGCCTGTGCCTCCATGCTGGCACTCCCATTCCCGTTCCCCCTTCCCTCTTGGAAGAGCCCAGACGTTGGCGAACTGCTCCAAAAGGAGAAAATGGCTGTGTCTGGCGAGGAGAAGGTGTCGGTGAGGAGGAGGAAGGCTGCCTTCGCTGCCGGGACAGAGCGCAGCACAGGGGGTGTGTGTGCTGCTGGAGACTCCGAGCTTTGCACTGGTGTGTTTCGTTGGTTTTGGTTGTTTTTTTTTTCCTGTGGGCTTTTTTTTTTTTTTCTTCTTTTAATCCTCTTTAGAAAGTGTCAGGCTAAAGAACTGTCTTCCGCAGCTGCTTGCGAGAATCGACACCTTTTTGAGTTGTGACTCAGGCGCTTAAATACAGCCACGGCTTTCTGTGGACACCGGCGTTTTGGCTGTGTCCTCTGGCACATTTTGGACTCCGTTGGCCAGTTTGCTTTGGCAAAAGATGGGAATTCAAGTATTGCGAGGGGGTGCTTTAGAGCTGGGTTAGTCCTCTTGCCTCGCGGCGCTGGGGCTTTTGGCTTTGCCTCCTTCCCTGGCTGCAGACCCCCGCACTCGCCCCAGTCCCCTGCAAAGCAGCATCGCTCTTGTTTAAGGAAAGGCGCACAGGCAGACCTGTGTGTGAGCCTGAACGAACGCCCTCAGTCAGGTTTACCACAGGCTTGTCTTACTTCTCTCTGGGGTTTAAGCGAAACCACTGTCAAAGCAAAAATCCGTGTCCGCAGGAGGAGATGGCAGCGGCTGGATGAAGCGCTGCTCATCAGCATGTGGGCCCCCCGGCCTGTCGGGCTGTTGCAGCTGCACGGTGAGCGCACAGGAGCTCCTCTGGCATCATGGATCCTTCCCCTGGGAGGGGTGCTGCTTTGTGTTGGGGATCGGGGGGGTCGGAGCACCCCCGGCACTGCTTCCCCCCAGCTTTTCCCGCAGTGGGGTTTGAGGATGCCAGCCTGCCGCCGTGTCTCTGCGCTGCGGGTCCAGTCAGGCCTGAGCATCCTAAACTGGGAAGAATTTCATNGGTTTTTTTGTTGTTGTTGTTAGGCTACATTTCACTTTTGCTTTTTCTGTTTCACTTCATTTACAGCTCGAACCGTTTCCTAATGGCATCTCTGCGAGCCTGGCGCTGGGAGGACGGCTCCACGCTGGGAGGTGATGGAGCTGCCAGAGGTGCCGGTACCGCTGGAGACACGTCCCTGCCGTCACCTCCTGCCTGGGCCCGGGGGGGTCTCTAGGTTTTTCCTGCTCTTTGCCACATGGCGTTAGATTTGCAGGAGCGTTTGCCGTTCGTGGTTATCACAGATCTTTGCATCCCGCAATCAGCTGCCTGGGGAACCCATCTGGATGGTCTTTAGCGATGGGAGGAATGAGTGGTGCCCTTTGTATCTGCTCATTGAACGTGCAGCCTTTTCTTTTTTTTTTAACAAAGTAATTGCTGTTTTTATTGTTTTCAGCACAATTTTAGCACTGGGAAGAAGCTGATCCAGGGCCCAGAGCACTGTCCCTCCTATACCCCATAACCTTTTTTTTTTTTTTTTCCCCCCAGAGTTGGCTTTTTTCTTCTTTTTTGGTCAGGCAGCATCGTCCACGGGCACAGATATAAGCAACGGTCCTGTGGGGAAAAAAGTAAATCGTGATCCTGTCATTGGGGCCTGCAGTAGGCCCTGGAAGTGTGAGGGAGCTGAACCAGGATCACCAGTGGAATGTGTTTCCTAACGTCGGTGGCTGTTCCGTGGCAAGCTGAATAGAAAAGTGTTTTCCCATTGTGTGGTTTTCTAGTGGTTTATTAGACTATGGCGGGGACTTGTAGACCAGAGAGAAGAACACTGGGGAGGTGCGTGTTTCTTCTGCTTGTCCTTGGTCATATTTGACAAAAGCCGTGGGGTGCCAGGATATTGTTTGACCCCAAACACGCATGGGCTCTGCCAGTGCTGGTGAACTCCCTGTGGGGAGCTCCGGGAGAGGGGGAAGAGATGCTGTTACGTCTCCGTCAGCTTGCAGATAGAGGGGAAAAATCTTCTAACGATGAGCAGGGCAAGTCTGATGCAGGATTAAAGACTGATGCTGAGGACTCTATAACTAAATAACCAAAGCAGATCTTCAGCCACAGTCACGAAACTTGTACTTTTGCTGTCCCAGTCCCCAACAGGGGCATTGCTGTACTGGTGCAGCCGAGGCCTGAAGTGGAGTTTATGGGCGTGAAAGTGTTTTTTCCCCACTGCGCCAGCTGGTTTGATAGATGTCACCTCTCCCTCCAAACCCTGCACTGCGACGGGGATTTCACTTTCCTCTGAAGCAATGGATTTTCTCCCTAGGACTCGATGGCGGTTGCCGTCTCTGCTGGCTGCTGCGGCTGGTTTTGCTGTGCAGGGACCCCTGGCGCAGAGCCGTGACTCTGGGGATGTCGCTTCACTACCGCAGCAGGAGCTCAGATTTGCAATGTCTCATTCACTTCTCCTTTCCCTTTTTTTTCCTTCCCTGCAGAACACAAGTGCCCGGTGGACCAGAGGGAGCAGTTAGAAGAAACCCTGCCTCTGATTTTGGGCCTGATCCTGGGGTTGGTTATCGTGATAACCCTCTGCGTTTACCATATCCACCACAAGCTGACGGCCAAC
Source organism: Stercorarius parasiticus (assembly GCA_013396915.1). NCBI lineage: Eukaryota > Metazoa > Chordata > Aves > Charadriiformes > Stercorariidae > Stercorarius > Stercorarius parasiticus. Next base: position 324,173 of record VWZL01002140.1, on the reverse strand, counting down.
CAAGTGCAGATTCCTCGGGACAGATCTCAGTACAAACACATGGGCTAGGGGAGAGCATCGAGCAGCCCAAGTATTTATCAGGTAGAAAAAGCAAAAGCACTTTTTTCTAAGGGTGAGGAAAGATTATGGGGTGGGGGGCGGGCGAGAGATGGTATTCACAGCACCTAGTGGTGGGTGTTCTGTGGAGGCACACACGGTAGGGTTAGGCTTTCGTGTAGTCAGTGCAGACACAGCTGTCTCTGTAAGAAGACTCAGAGCATCTGATTTTAGGAGTCGGTGGCAGTAGGTGGTATGAATACCTTCTTAAGCAGCTGGGCCCATCATCTGGAAAATGAAACGCATCACATGTCGAAGTTTAACACCGGGGGCAAAATTAGCTTTTTTCTTTTCTTTATTTTGGGGTTTTTTTTTGTTTTTTTTTTTTCTTCTGTTTTTCCTCTCCCCTCCCCAGCGTGCCGCTCTCTGCGGCGTTCAGCCCTCTCTCCCTTTGTGTCTGTGCGGGGAGCAGGGCTGGGGGACGGAGCCGTTAGACAGACTTCGTTAAGGTCCTCTAACGAAGGGACTCCAACCGCGTTCCTGAATTTGCAGTCATGTTAAGGAAAGCATGAAGGCAATCCAGGTGTGTTTTGAGAAAAAATAAAACGCCAGAACCTCAAGTTGGTAGAAGCTGGAGTAACTCCAGCGCAGCAGATCGCAGCCAGCTGAGGACCCCATGCTTGAAGCTAAATGAAGAAAGCATGTTTTTGCTTCTTGAGCCACATCTGAAAGTTTAAAAAAAAAAAAAAATAAAAAATAAAAAAAAAAGAGTATTGACACGCAAATTAAAAAAGTGCCATGCTACTGCAAGTCAACCAAGAAATGCTTCTGGCTGGACATCCTGCACGTGTTGTGATTGTCGTTGAGATGTTACATTGCTGCCCACAACTGGTATTTTCACAACGAAACACAAAAAAAAAGAAAACGGAAATGTTGAAGTTACTATGCAGATTATTCAGGTATAATCTAATGTAACAGAAGAAAAATATAAGGAAACCCTTGAAATCTATCCTTAAATGTAGACCATTTTTAAAATTAATTAAAACATGTACATATCTAATACATGATTTGCCTTTTTATTTTGAAATAATGTGAAGCTTTTTACTAACTCGATGATATCCAATGGAATCGGTGTAAAAATACATCGTCTGGATGGATTTATTCCAGCAGTGTTTTGGTGCAGATGGTTTGGTGAAGACATGGGGGTGGCTCGCTAGTCTGTGATGTGTTGGTTATTTCTTAATATTCTTCTAATCTCTTGTCTGTTTCTTTCTTACGTGTTTCGTGGGCGATGGCGCGTTCCGCTCCTGTCCCGTCCAGTTCCCACTGAAACCTTTAACTTCCCTTGGCTCCGGTGTTGCCGCAGCAGGAGTTAGTCCAGGCTCGTTTAGGGCATAGAACGTACTTTTCTCTTCTTGAACTGATTTGATCCAAACAGGGACTCATACAAACCGTCCCCCTTCAGCTTAAAGCAGGGTAATAGGCCAAAAAAAGGTAGTCATTTCAATGTTAAGAAGTGGAGAAGGAGAAGCTTCACTGCTTTTTAATGCTGCAGCCTCCTCCAGAATTTATGACGTTATTCTTGGTCGAAGGTGAAAAACGAAGGTGGCTGCAGCAAGTGCCTTCCTTTAGTCCTGTCTTATTCCCGGTCTCATTTCTATGTTACGCTCGCCTTTTTGTCTTCTCATTTGGATGTAAGAAGCAAAATTACAGCACTAATGATGCTTGTGGCTTTGCCCTTTTCATTTAAAACTCCAGTGAAAGTGTTCTGGGCAGGCTTTAGGCTGACCCAGTGCCACTGCCTACAATGAGCTGATTATTCTTCAAAAGAAAAAGAAAAGGTTCTTTTAGAGGCAGCCAGAAAAAGCCATAGGTAGCAGAAGGGTGAAGAAAAGGATTAAAGGTTCATCCTTAATAGAGGGGCCGTGGTTACCAGCTTTGTCCTACCTCCCTCTTGTCTGCCCTCCAGCCAGAAAGGCTCTCCCAGCATCTGCTCCTGTAGTTGATGTCCAAAACCAAAAAAATGAAAAACGAAAAAAAAGGAAGCAAACAGCTGAAGTGCAGATGCCGGAGGAGCCTCTCCATTGGCGTTTGTCTCCTCATCACTGGCGTTGGGACGGCACGGTTGCACGGGGACGAGGTGGCAGGATGGGGATGGAAATTACACCAAACTGGAGCCGTCCCAGTCAGTAGGAGGCTGGTCCCCACCCGGCCGGTTTCCTCCCGATGAGATGCAGGTCTTTGCTGTCAGTAGGAGCAATTTCTGCTGGTTTGGTTGAGAATGATTAGAGATAGAAAAGAGTTGGGACGTTGTGAAAACGGGGGGAAGAGAACTTCGTGGCTAGAATAAAGGAAGAGGATCCTGTTTTTCCTCTGTGTCGTCTGTTTCTCTGAGAGCCCCTTAGGATTTTGTTGAGGTTTTTTTCATCCTCTTTTCACATTCATCAGCACCTCTCCCTTTTTTTTGCCCCTTGCAAAACTTGAGTTAGTTGCATATCGGTTTGGATGTAAAAACTTTAAATGGGCGACATAAAAGAGAGCTACTTCCCTTCCACTTGCTGTTAGCAGGAGCTTTACAGGAAACACACAGCGCAGCATTTTGATAAGTGTGTTCCATTTCTGATCCCCTTCCCCAAATTTTTAATCCAATAAAGGGATGACCGTACCAATAGTGGACTTGCACATCTCGGCTGCTTTCCCTGACCCCCGAGTGCATCCAGCCTCGCACTGGGGATGACGCGTAGCTACTGGCGGAGGCAGGGGAGCTGCAAAGTATTCCAAAATATGCAACCAAGCAAAGTCTTTATGCTCCTTCCTCTCGGCCTCCTGCTTGTGCTTCATGTGACAGCTCCTCACACAAGCCATCAGTGGCAATCCCATTTGTCCCAAAGTTTGTTATATCCTGGAGAAATCATACTTAATTTGCAGAGCGGGTTTAGAGGCAGGAAGGATCATCCGTAGCTGGCAAGAAGGATTGACGGATACTTCTCAAAACTGGAGCAGGAGGTGGGAAACCCACTGCTCTGCACCCCTGCAGCCTTTGTTGGGCTACCTTTAACCTTTCTTATCCTCCCTTGCACATTATAGTTCAGGGTTATATGGAGCTGTTTGAAGGCCACAAAACCTTTGGCTTGGATTAGGTCCCCTAGTGTTACTCCAAGGAGAGGCAGTGGCTGGTGGATGGAGCTGCCGGATGGTCATTGCCAGGCTGGTTCTTGGAGCAGTTGGAGTTTGTTGTGCCTTCTCCAAGTGAACCTGCTGGTGGGTTTTAGCCTGTTGCTTCCCCATTTGCAGAAAGGAAGCAAGACCCACCTGGTGTAATGGGGAGACTCTCTCAAACATCTACACAGGTTTGAGATGGAAAAAAAAAAAAGCTAATTTACGGTTGACTTTTTGCAAACTAATTTTAATTCAACCTGCAGTGAACCTGTAAGGGCAGTCGTAGCAGAGCCACCCAAAGAGAACATTGTCCTCACCGCTCATAGGAACCCATCCTTGACTGATCCCACTGCTTGAGTGTTGGCCAATGCATTGAAGTGGTGGCATTGGCCACCTGACGAGAGGACAACCCCCAAAAGCTGGTGCAGCTTGTGTTGCTCTGTTTTGCCTGGGCAGCCCTCAGCCCTGTGCCCATACAGCTTGAGACATTTTGCCGCTTTCCGTGTCAGATGTTTTCCGTAGCTTGGGCTCAGCATCACCTTCGGGTTGGAAGTGTCCGTAAGCTATCAGGAACGGAGTTGGGTAATTAATTTCTTGGCTTTCTGAAATAAGATAGAAAATGTTTTCTTGCTGTTCTGAAACATTTTCCTGCTTGCTTTTTTGGGAAGAAAGGAAATGGAACCAATAATTTCAGCTCAGTCACAGGTTGTGCTGTGCCTTAGACTGATGTATCTTGGCTCTAGAAAGACTCATTTAAGATGTTGAAAGAAACCCCTTTGAATCTTTCTGTTCTTTCCATACTTTTGCTAACAATTATTTACTGAATTTGGCCTGAATTTCTCCATCAATTTAAGCTTTCCAAGCTTAGTTTTGAAAAATTATTTATGAGAGAGGTTAAAAAAGCTGTCCAACTTCCCTTCAAACCACAGCAACACTTTTATTGTTACTGCTTTTTATATTTAGCTTTCATTCATCCATGGCTTATCATGAGCCAGCTGCAAGCTTGAACATTTTGCTTTATAGCTGTTTATGAACTCACTGGTAGAAGGGGGATGACTAGAAGAAACTTACCACTCTACTGAGCTCTGTAAGGACCTGTAATAATTAAGCACTTACTAAAGCAGCTGTTAACGACTTACAAAGTACTGATGATTAGAACTTTAATTCCAAATTATTGATGTATTGCCGAGGAGGGGAGTTAGCCAGTAAATGTCCTGGCTTCTGCTACTAAAAGGATGAGCATTTGTGACTACTTTTAGAACTGGTGGCCTCAGAAGCTGTCATCGTTCCTTGGTGACAGGCAGGAATGAATGCACCGGAGTGACTGGCCACACGCGGAGCTCAGCCTCAGCCGGTGTGGCAGATGAAGACGTCTTCTGGGTGAATGGATGCTCCCAACATCCGGTACGTAAAAAATTAAAGAGGGTGTTTGTTTGGTTTTTTTTTGCTGAGATGCCAAACAAGGGCAAGACGATAGCGACAGAGGAAATGGCTTCTGTAACGTGGACACTGCAGGGACCAGGAGAGCCATCAGGCTGCAGGAGATGAGAGACATGGGAAGCCCATGCCGTGGTTATTATCCCAGGAACAGCTTTGCAGTGAGGGTGGGGAACACGGCTCAGGCAACTGTGTAGCCCAAGGTAACAGGCCACGGTTATGCCCTGCTTTTTTTTGCCTGGCTCTGGCTTTATTTGAAGTGCTGCAGGTGGAACAGCCAAAGTTAAGCTTTCTTTGGGTGATGGCTAATGCAGTTTGAAACATCTGCTGATGTCAGCAACCAAAAGTAACCTAAAACTCCATTTATTAGACTTGAAGCCGCTTAAGAGAGCAAATACTACTGCAGACTCCAGACTGGGGAGCCTGGAATGGTTTCAGTAGGCAGGAGAGCTGACTGGATATGAGCCAAAAATTAAGGATGTGTAAGGCAAAAAAAAAAAAAGGGATTATTTTAAGGGCAGGGAAAGGAAGGCAGAACTATTTCAACAGGCATGGGCTTTCTGGAGTCCTCTGTATGCGGAGCTGCGTGGGTGTGCTGATCACTCCTCAGCATTGTCTGTACTGTATGACCACGGCAGGGCGTCAGCGCAGCTAACCACCCTGCCTTCCACTGAAATGGTTAGTCATTTCTCCAATATTTCTCTTAAGGACATCATTTGCTTCAGCCTGACAAACCACACTGGCAATTTCTGAGGCAGGGAAGTTTCTTTTTTTGTGCAGGGAGCCAAGGGGAGGCTGGTGGGTGGCACATGGGTGCTCCAGCGCCCATCAGGACAGGCCTCTTTGGAGCGGGGGGGAAGGTCCCAGGGAGAAAGAAAATAAATTCTCCCATGTCTAAGTTTTTGCAAAGGCTGAATAATTCTTTCCCCTCCATGCTTTTTCCCCTCGCTTTGGGTTTCTTTTTGGTGATGTATTTAGGTTGTAGGCTGCCGGGTTGTGCCATGTCCCATTGCACTGCACATCCGAAGCCTTTGCACTTCCCTCTTTACAGAAAATTAAAGTTTGTTGGCTTTTTGGGTTTTTTTTTTTTGTTTTCCCAGTTTTGTGGGGCTCTCATGTCTCATCCAACCTGCTGGTCCTCGTTTGTTAAGGCTGATGTGCTTGGGCCAACGGTTAAGTCTGTTTTTCTTAATTTGGGGTAGAGGTGCAGTCAGAATCTCAAGAATTCTCACTCAGCTCCTGTAGTTCATCGTCATAGGTGTTTGTGCAGTGATGGGGCCATCAACCAGGAGAATCATTTAGTGACACCGAGGTTTTTCTTTTTTGAAGTCTTACTCCTACCTTCTTACTTTGGAAAATTAGAGCTGGACAGGATCATTTTGCTCTTCATCGATCTATACCTGTCTATCTGTCTGTCGGTCTGTCTATCTCATCTATCTATCCATCTATCTCACATACATACAAGGAACTTCGTTTTTATCTTGTTACTAGCTTAGTCCAGTACTGTGTGACTGAGTCAAATTTACAAAATAGAAACAAGGCATGGGGGGGAAAAAAAAACCCACACTGAAAATTAAAGCATTTATCAATTAATTTATTTAACTTGCATGTGCATTTGTCTCACCAGCAGTTGGTGTTCACAAAAAAAAAAAAAACAAACCCCAAACAAACAACTTTTTGAAATCGACAAAACTTTCAGTAAACTTGATGAATACTGTTTAAAGTATCTAATGATAAGAAAGTTGCAGAAAATTCTTCACTTGCACAGCCTAAAATGTGCTGAATATTGAAGAAAAAAACCTCCAAACCCACCAACCCCAACCCCTTTTTTATTCATGGATGGTTAAAAAAGTTCACCTCTGTGGCTAGTAATACAGTTTGGCCTGTACGCCAGTGCCTTTAGGGGTGCAGCCTGTTTTCCTGAGTTGTCTCGACTACAAAAGGCGGTGGGTGCTGCCGGCTCGCGGTGGGAGGGTGCCGGGGGCAGGTTTTGCTGCGGGGCGGTGGGAGCCCAACACGTTTTCTTAAGCCTCTTCTTCAAATGTGCAAACAGGGTTAAGAAGGGAAAGCAGCGGGGGGGGGTAAGACACACAGATGTAAGAACATTTATTTAATGTTCCAGTTCATATTTATCTCCTCTTTTTTTTTTTTTTAAATTGCTTCTCTCCCTTCAAATATTCTTTAACTTTTTAAGGGCAGTATTAAAGGAGCTTCTTTACTGTTGGCAACTCTTTTGTCCCGGAGGAAGATCTTTAAGAAACAGCTCCCGAAGGATTAGACGTTTGGTTATAATTTACTACAATAAATAACAATTAATTTATTCACTATGAAACTCCGTAAGAAAGAAACTAACTGTGTGTTTCCGAAATTGGCTTTGTATTTCTTAATGATATCGTAAAATGAGGTCAGTAAGAAAAAAAAAAAGCAACCTTGAAAAACATGGCTTTTGTATTTTACATAATTAAAAAGAACTAATCATTAATAAATAAAATTCATTTATCATTGAAATAATTACGAAGCACTTCTAAAAATTTCAAAGGCAAATCTATTTAGGCCTACAGGTAACATGCAAAGTCATCCAACAAATAACACAAAATTGTACCGTAGTAGTCAACTGTTGCATCAACATTCAAAAAGGTCTAGACAGCAGCACGACTTCTTCTATGTGGCAAACATCTCGTAACGCATCACGACGCCCGGGCTGAGCTCGGGAGGCCGGGAGGACCCCTACCCTCCCTGCCTGCTCCTAGAGCAGGACAGAAATAACGGAGATTTTTTTTTTTTTTTTTTTTTTTTTTTTTGTGAGAAGAAAACTGCGTTTGCGGTGGTGGCATAAAAACGAAGGGACGGCCACGGCGCGAGAAGATGCCCCTTGAGCCAAGGTTGGGCAGATGCGTTGGCTCCCACCGCGGGAGAAAGGGGGAGATGAGGGAGACCCTGGCGACCACTAACATTCAGCAGCAGCTCTGATGGCCACCGCGCTGCTGGCAGCGCTGGCTCATATCACTCTTTGGGCTGCCATGACTCTCCTCACCCCAACGGAAAAGCTGCAAAACTTTCCAACGTCCTAAAGGTTTGTTGTTTTGTTGTTGTTTTTTTTTCCTGTTTTCAAAAGGGTTAAAAAAGTAGGAAACTTTTATTTTCTCAAATTCTTGCTAAGTTACACTTATTACTTCAACTAACACAACAGTTACATGACAAAGTACTGCAAATTATCAAAACGTACTGTACAGAAAATTACAAATTTGTTTCAAAATACATTGCGCTGCTATGACCGAGATAAAAAGTGCCTTTTTTTTTTTTTTTTTTTANTTTTTTTTTTTTTGTCAGAAAAGTGTTCTTCTGAAATAGAAGTGCTGTAGCCTGCAATAAAATTCTGGTGTCTCACTCCGGTTGTGCTATCCTCTAGTAATTAACTTTCCAACCTTGTTTGAGTTTGGTGCCTTCTGCCGCGATGGCCGAGAAGACGCCAGCGTGGGGGAGTGTGGCCACCCAGCTGGTGGCCAGGATCGCTCCCCGGTCCCTCGCAGCATCCTTGGTTTTCTATTTACCGCGGTTTCTCTCTTCCCTGCCGGCGGTTCCCACACATCCGCTGGGATTCCTGCGTGGCCGTTATCCGGACTCTGCACCGACCTCCTCCCAAAAAGTCTCTGGCTTCAGCGGTGCCTGTGCTGCCTCATGAGGGGCACGATGCAAGAAGGGGGCCCAGCCAGTTTGAGGAACGGGTGTCTCAGCAGTTCCTGGGCCGTGGCTCTCTGCGAGGGCTCCCGCACCAGCATGGAGTCCAAGAAGCCCCGGAGGACCGAGGAGACCTGCAACATCGCACTGGTGTTAGGGGCGGACAAGGACACCCATTGCCAGCCCATGCTGGGGCTGTGCCTCTGCTTTTCTTGGGAAGACAAGGGCCACGCTGAGCTTTCCTGTGGCAACAGATGTGCTGAGCTGAAGGGCCGCGTGTCTTTTATGTGCCATTAATATTGGCAGCACTGGGCTATCAGCAGGGTGCAGAAGAGCACACAACGCACAGCTTTGCTTGCGGTGGGTGAGAGAAGCGGTAACCGAGGGCTCAGGTCTGACGTCCAGAAGCACACCCCACACAGGAGGTACCCAAAGGTACCCAAACACTTCGGCGCTGGGCATGGAGGTACCAACCCATATGCAGCCGGGCTCGTGTGCCGACTTACCCTGGGCAAGGTGGGAAGCGCAGGGAGCAAAAGGAAAACCAAAGCCAGGGCTGGGCACAAAAAGGCTCCGGTTCACTGATGGCTTTGGTCTCCCATCCTCCCCACGCAGGTCCTGGGTAGGACCAGGTGGTACCTAAGGTGGAGGCTTAAGGTGGTACCTAAGGTGAAGGTGGTACCTAAGGCTGAAGGTGGTACCTAAGGCTGAAGGTGGTACCTAAAGATGCACCGTATCTCTTGGGCATGCAAGTGTGTGGCTGCGGTTTGATTATACCTTTGTACGGGCAAGACCCTCACCACCTATGGGAAGTCTGACCTTGTGCATGTCCTTCACCCGGGGCGGTAAGTTATCCCGGATTCGGCGCATGGCCTGCAGCGGCGGCTCATTGAAGTAGGGAGGTTCGCCGTCTATCATCTCTATCACCATGATGCCCAGGGACCAGATGTCCACCTGTAACACACAGTCCCCTCATAAACAAACACCGCTGGCAGCACAGAGGGGGGTGACGGGCTCAACGCTTGGGTTCCTGCAAGCCTCATGCTGTTGTACCTGGTGTCTGCATCCAGTCTAAGCCAACAGTCTGGTGAGCCATCGCCATCAAGCTTTCTTTTTTAACCAGCCAACACCACTTTTTTCTTCTGAGCAGTAAGCGCATTGACGAAAGACATTAGAAATTATGTACAAACCCGGGTCTGCAGCCCGTTTAGGCGACAGCCACTGGCAGCACTGCTGAGGCAGGCGCCTTTGAGAGGCTGGATGCACCCTGCTGCGCTGCATTCCAGCTGCGCTGCATTCCAGCTGTGCTGATGTGCACCCAGTATTTACCCCAGGTTGTGCAGCAAATGGGCCGGGGCGGGGGCGGGGGTGGGGGCAGAGTGCAATTTGGCTGCTGTGAAATCAGTTACTGTATTTCCCCTGAATATTAAAGCCTACAGGAACTCCGTTTGAGACCGCAAGGCAAACACAAGCACTTACTACACCCGGCCCGTTTCCAGCCATCACAGGTAACACGGGATATAATCCCTTTGGGAAGTTACTCAGCTCCAGCTCAAAAAAAAAAAAACCAAACCTTTTTTTTTTTTCCCCGATCCTGGCCTGCTCCAGAATCCCAATCCTCTGACAACTGTAATTCCTGTCATTTGCCAGCCCAAATACAGCCAACGCCAGCTCATACTGCTTTTGCGCTTTTGCCAACACTATCCTTCAGCTTAAATCCTCTTTTTGTGTGTGTGTCTCCTTTTCCCTTCTGGTGGGAAACCTAATGTAGCCATAAGTTCAGCCGCTTTATAATCCCTTCAGTGTCATTAATGGGCTAATAATAGCTGATGTTATTATCCCTGGAATGTCTCCTACAGCGCTGTGCGTCCCGGGTGAGCGCCGGCGCCTGCAGGGTGCTCTCGCTGCGGGGCGGGCGATCGGTCCCTGCTGCGCCACATGAAGATGCAGCATCTCCCGTCTCAGGCCTTGGCTCATTCCCCCCTCTCTGTGTGCGTGTATATATATGTATGTACGCATACAGGTGTGTAAATATATATATCTCTATGTATCTGTCTTGTGGGTTTTCTCTCTGCAGCTGTTACTACAGGCGCTATGAAGCAGAAGCCACCTCTCCTTGCCACGCAGAGGAGAAGCCTCAGCGGTGCCTCTGGCTGGGGAGGTGCAAGTCACTGCCGGGGCTGAGTGCGGAGAGGGGACTGCTCTTCCCGGGTTGGCACTGCAGAGGTGCCGTGACTCACAGCTTCCTAATGGATGGGGTACGGCACTGCAGAGCCACCGGGTCCCCACCCACAGACTCTTTCTGGTCTCATCTGAAGGGCTCCAATAAAAACTTGTGAACTGCTGCCTTTTCAGACCATTTGGCAGGGCTTAAAATAGTTCCCACCTTTCCCCCCGCCCCCGCCCCTCAACTAATGAGAAATTGCCTGCGAGGAATGCTGCAGAGACACCGAGGGTGGCCACTCAGCCCACCCAGCGGTCTCCTGTGTTTGGGACCCTGGAGGACCATGCCTGTGCCTTCGCCGCACTCGGTATCTCAGGCTTTAGCCGGATGGAAGCAGAGAGGATCTCTGCCTGCAGGTCTGTGCAAATACCGGCGTGACCTGGCACGCCATTTGGCTGCTGGTTTGCTACATGCAGGTGTAGACACCTCTAACTGCAGCTCCGGCTTGCAGGCTCGATATTAAAACTCATCAAAGGGTCCTTCATGATGTGAAAATGATGCCAATTTCCTTTAATACAGCACCCTAAGCTAAAATATGTAAAGGCATTGAATTTAGCGTGCTGAATGGAGTTGTTATTTAACCACTTCATCTTAGAGAAGTACTTTAAAACAAGGCACGATGCGGCACTCTGGGGCAAATGTAATCGCTGCTCTTTAGCGTATGTGCGTAAATGTGTCCGAGCTGTGCGTTTCTCACAGGGCTCGGTGGGGTCAACCAAGGCACCCCAGAGGGAAAGGAGCCGTTGCGCGTCGGGGCCGGGGGGGGCGCGCAGTGCCCCGCTGTGCTCACCTCGGTGCCGTAGGGCAGGCGGGATATCACCTCTGGTGCCATCCAGTACGGCGTCCCCACCAGAGACTTCCTCCTGGGCACCTCCTTCGACACTTGGGCGCAGAACCCGAAGTCGGACAATTTTATCTGAAAAGTCAAGGAAAAGAGAAAGCCCCTCTTGAATAACAAGGCAAATTCCTCTGAGACACACGTGCCTCCGAGAGACACATCCCCAGCTGCAGCTGCCGGGGGCTGGGGACAACAGGGACAGAGCTGCAGCGTTTGCCTGGCATGGGACAGCAGTGCGATTTCGGAAGCGTGGCAATTTTGGAAGCGATACAGCCTGGGGAGTGTGTGGCTAATTAAAACCAAGGCAAGGAAGAGAAGTAGGAGAGACTGGCAGTGGCGCTCGTTACTAAGATCGCCTGTCATAGCTCACTGCCTCTCCACCAGCAAAAGATGCGGCGGTGATAAATCGCCTAGAATATTAAAAAATAGAAGGGAAGCAAAAAATCCCGAAGTAACAGTATTTTATAATGCATCTGTTGCATATATACAAACCCCATTTTGTGGTCTACGTATGGATACTAATATTTAATAATATATATATACTGCAAGCGATACACACCACTCCTATTATTTGTATCGGGAATACAATCTATGAGTTTGTCAGAAAAACAGATGCAACAAGTGTCATTGACCCCGGTTTCTGTCACCACAGAGAGCACGGTCTAACACTCACAGAAAGCAATATCCCCCACCAACGATTTTCAAGACCAAGGACCTCACACTGTGGGTTACCACCAAAGAAAGTGCCTCTTTTATGTAGTAAGGGAGGTCATTTGGGGAAGGCAGGGAAGACTCTTCCAAAACGGCTGCAAGAGATAAGGGGCACCTGCCCGCTTCGGCTGGGAACTTGGGAATTAAAGACAGTCCTGTCCTTGAGTAGCTGTGGCAGTGACCTGAAATAGAAATAATGGGATACACAAGCACTCCGGAGAGCAGCTCTTGCTGCATCATGTGCCTGCTCGTACTTCTATGCCAGTTTTTGTGTTTGGTGGTTTTTTTTTTTTTTTTTACAACAAAGATTAGGGAAAATTATCGCCTCCCCCTCCCTGTTGCTGTACAACGCCAAGGTGAAAACTCCTCCAACCCCCCAACCAAAACAAGCTGGTCTGAGTGTTGGTGGCATCACCCTCTTCCAGAAACAGCTTCTTCCTTAAGGCTAAAGGTTTTTGTTTGATTGGTTGGGTTTTTTTCCCCAGTATTTACTTGGAGGCCTGGAAGCTATCGTAAGGGGTTTCCTGGCTATTAAGACCCCATCACCCCCAGCTACACACCACACAGGGCAACAATGACCCACGTCCAAGGTCCGTAAGCCATGTATCCAATCACGAACTTAGTGCTTGGGGATACGAAATGAGCCCCAACAGCCCCAGGACAACCGAAGCGGGGAGTTTCATAAATCCCTGCATTGTGTAGACCAGCATTGTATTATCAGCACTGATTTGTCTTCTTTTGGATTCAGTACAGACCTTACTTTTTTAAAAACTAAAAGGGCATTATTTTTAACAGAATTACAAAATGATTGTTGGTATTTCTAAAACAAAGCCAATAATAGCCAAGTTCTCCGTAGTAAATGTATTTTTCAGTTTACAGGATGAAGAATGGAAGAAATAATGCGTATTTTGAAAGCAGAGCCCCATCTTCTTTTGTAGGAGCACAAGAGGTTTTGCATATCTATTGCTCATTTGAGTACATAAAAGAAGACGATTTTCTAAAAAAAGATAATTGCACAACACAGCCATGAAGAAATCTGCAATGCAGATAATAAGTACTGGAGTAATGAGTATAATGAGGCACTGTATGCAGATCCCGAGAGCAGATCAGATGCTATTTCAGCAACACAGATTGAAATCGCAACTGAAAAACTCCTACACACGTGGAATTTTCTTCCCCCCGACAGCATTTACAGGAGCAGCCTGTGACCACCGCAGGAAGAAAATCCCTCTCCCTTGGCGAAGTGGGAATCAAATTATGAAGGCGAGCTTCCCAGGCCTGGGAAGCCACGAGTTTTACCTTCTGAAGGAGAAGATCTCGGTTTGGTTCCAGGCTGACCGGCTGCTCTTGGGCTCAGCCCAAAAGCCTTGCTTTCGAGAGGGGTGTGAGTAACCCTTAAACCCTGCTTATGGGACTCGCTGGCCACGCCTGCATTGGGTTTTACTCAAATTATCTCAACTGGGACACAAGGTGAGATGCAAACCAGCGCCTCAAGCAGAAATTAGGGCCTTACGAGCGATTGGCTTCCCCCTGCCTAAGCCTTTGGGTGCTGCAAGTTTTAGGTGCCTCCTGTTTTGCTGCTGTGTATGCCCAGAACTACCACGGCGCAAGCCCACCTCTCTCCTTGTAAAGGAACAGCAACGTCTTTGGGACCAAACGCTGCTGAGGTAATGCTCCTTTTGCGTGCAAACATTCTTTTGCTTACTGAGCAGGTTGTGGGCAGCATTCCCTCTCCCTTCTCACAGAGAGCCACCAATTCACTGCCAGCAGCATCCCAGCCAAGCGAACGGCAGCATGGGACAGGTATTATCAAGCACCTTATAAGCGTACCTATGGTAAAAGCTACTCTCACCAGCAGGGGAGTGTTTCAGCAGCAATGCAGAATATTTCCTATTCGTATAGACTGATGTTAGCTTCCTAACTAGCTTGGGAAAACACAGCAGACGTATTAAAACTTGCTAACTAAAGGTAGTAAAAAGAAAATATTTTTGAGAGGCATCAGAGTAGGAGTGGTGCAGCAGAAAAGAAGGTCTCCCATCACCTCAGCATCACCCACGTGGCAGAGTTCCTTCTGCCACTGCCTTTTGATGGCTCCGATTGCCCCCTGCAGCGCCGATGTCAATCACTGGCCCCAGGCCTGTGTTGTGCTGATTCAGCTCTCTAACGAGTTATTCCCAGGTTGTATCCCTTGCTTTCACACGCCTGGCTTATTTTTTTTAAAGTTGGTGTCACTTCGACCGTGCACAGCCATTTTCACGCCAGCCCCAAGAGGCGTCAGGGGAAACGTGGGGCGCTCACCCTCCCGTCGCTCGTGAGAAGGATGGAGTCGCTTTTGATGTCACGGTGGATGACGCCTTGGTTGTGCAGGTAGGACAGGGCTCGCAGGACGGACAGGCAGACGGTCGCTATCTGCTCCTCGTTCATCCTGGAACAGCAAGGTGGAAAAACGAGCTGAGCGTTAATGAAGACGGCAGGAGAGGGGAGCTGGAGCGAAGAGGCAACAATCCCCCTTCATGCCAGTATAGAGCCAGCCAGATCTTGTAGGCACGGGCTCTGCGGGGCCACCCTCTGGTCCTACTTCTGTGGAAAAAGGGGAGCTGAGGGGTGAGGAACAGCTCTGCAACGAGGGCTGGGGGAGTCTCCCTGCAGCACTAAAAAAGCCGAGTGCAGTATGTGATGTAGCCTGCTAGTGTGAGCCTCCTTCCCTCTGGGAAATAACTGAAATGCCTTATTTACAGTAAACTCATGCTTGCCAAGGAGGGTAAATCACTACTGGGATGGAAACGGGCATGGAATAAATATGAGAAAAAACCCACTCTTAATTGCGCAGACAAAATATCGGGCCCTGGGTGTAGCTCTTCAAGAGCACTTCCTTCGCTTTTGTGCCTTCTTTAAAAAATATTCAGGGTATTGTAGTAGAAAAATAAACAGGCAGAGCCCTAATTTCTGTGCACGCGTGCGAAACCTCTTCCGGAAGAAGCTGTCTGCCACAGTGCGATGGCGATGGCCAGGATGGGTGGCGCACCCTGACGCCGCTGCCCCACCGCTGGACGTCCCCAGCAGAAAAATACCCGTGGAGATTAGTTTCTGCTTCAGCTTTGTGTGCCATTTGCAGTATTTTAGCAAAAACTTTGAGGGCTTTGTGTGCCATTTGCAGTATTTTAGCAAAATCTTTGAGGGAAGGTCACGCAATGAAAAAACAAACAAACAAACAAAAAACCCCAGAAGATTAAGGAAAAACTATTTTGAGTAAAAAAAGAGATGACAGCTCTTAAGAAGTGGTGTCCTGGGAACATCTGTTTGCCGTTAAACTCGTGTCAGAAATATCTAAGAGCTTTTAATGTTTTGGGGAGCAGGCGTTAACAAACGACTTGCAATATTGTGATTTATCACAATAGCACATCAGCTAAGGCAACGCTAAAAAATAAAATACCTGTGTTACAATTCTGCTTTTGGTAGGATCTAAGAGCATCATTAAACTATGGGAGAAGATAACTCTTCTAATTTATTGTTCCTTGCTTTTCTTCTCACTCACCTAAATACGCCCCTACGAGAATGGTGTGGGATTTTTTATTTTTTTTTTTTAATTCAAGAGGAAGAAATTAAATAAAGACCTCTTTTCCCCCTACCTCATTTTCTCCTGCGTATCAGGAAAAGATGAGTGAAGAGCAGATGTAAAGAGGGCTGTAAAATCTCATGTCTCCTCTCAGAAGAGGAAAAGTGGTTCCCTACACTCCAGCTTCTGTGCGAACAGCCTTGTTTAAAGTTACGGTATTAACTGAAATATGGGAACAAGCTCTAGCGTAAGCGCAAATATTCTGATATAAAAATACTCTTCCCATTATGTCTTTGGCTTGCTTTGCAGTTAACATTTCTGACAGCGTGGTTACATGGGTTATGACTACGGAGAAAAATCACGCTTTACAACTGACGTAGTTACGACAGCAAAACCACCACCACGTATCACCAAACAGGGAAAAGATTTTTTTTTTTTTGCCATTTGAGGAACCAATGGATAAAAGTTGTGTCACTGTGAAATTACCTCCTAAAGCGCTGGCAAATCCCCGTCTACCAGCAGGCGCTTTCTGATATTTCTTTTCCCTTCTGTCTTAAAAAATCCAGTACTGACGGGAATTCACCTGCAGTGAGTTTATTTCTACTGCTGCAGTGAGGATGTTACAGTATGTGTGTAAGTGTGTGTGTATATATATACGTATGTGTATACACATATACACACATATGCATATATGTATACACGTACATGCATATATGTTTTCCATGTATGTATATTGTATGCATGTGTGCATTTTAATGTTTACCTATATGCATTTTTTATGTAAATACAAATACGCAGCAACAAATATATCTACGTAAAAATACATATACAGAGCCAGGAGGCACCCAGCTCGCCTCAGCAGGAGGTGAGGTCCGGAGGGCACAGTCCGGAGGGATCCATGAAGGAAATCCGCCGCATCTCCTTCCTGCCCGGCTCACGCTGTTGGATTTACGCTGCTGGTGCCAGCGCCGCACGCCCAACCCACCTCGTGTGAGTCACTATATCTGTCAAAGCGCCGCCCTCCAGAAACTCCATCACGACCCACAGCTCATCGCCAACAAGGTAACTGTTGTACATGTCAACCACGTTTTCGTGATGGTAATCTCTCATGATTACAACCTGTGAGGATGGAAAAGACGCTACGTGAATTGCTACAAGCATTACCTGACACTTGTTTTGACCTGCTTTTTCACTGTACTTTTCTCTTTGTGCTTAGTAAAGGTTCTGCTATGAATCACATCCTCCCTAATCCTTATGCCAACGCATAAACAAAATCAATATGTTTACATAAAAATAACAGTCATCGTAAACGCATTAGGAAGAAGGAAGATTCTTTAGTTCCTAAATCATAAGTGGTAGATAATTGGGTTTTTTTCAGACATCAGGAACAGGACTGTTTTATTTCATTGCTTTTTTATTGCCAGCTGCGTTCAGTACAACAGAGATTTATTTTATTTTTGACCTGATCAATCGCTCAACCCATCAAAGTCTTCTTCGTGGCGCATCAAACGGTACTTGGCATAGAATTTTAACAGAACGCTGGTAGTCCAGGGGACATTCGTAAGACGACTCAAAGCCCACACCTAAAAGGGACCGTGCAGAACTGGGACCACAGCAACAGCTGCCCACCCGCGGTGGCCACCGTGACCCCCTGGCACTGAGGGACGTCAGAACGGTGAGCAGGAGAGAAAACAACAGCCAGAGAAGGCTTCACCATAGACGGAGGAATTTCAGCCCCGCTGAAAAGAAAATTCCGGATGACACGAGTGACTGGAGTGTGTCAGGGAAGCAGCTTGGTCCTGCACAGCATGTGGGACCCGATCAAGATGTTACCGTTCAGGAGATGCTCGCTTAGAGCTACCACAACGCTGTTCAGTGCTGTCTTCCAGCAGGGGCAAAACAACGCCAAAATACCCAGCAGTCATGGACCGTGCAAAGGAGAACTGCGTGAAATTTGTTAAAAACTTATATTTTAATTAAAAAGCCTAAAGTTTTTAATGGTTTGAAAGAAACCAGCCTGTTATGTGCTGAGAGAAGATCTTCTTACAGTTAAATACAGGAAAGAAATGATAGAAGCAAACGGTTTGTGCTCACTATTGGTTCCCCTGGGGACCTGCAGTGGTTTTGGCGTTGAACAGCATATTGACAAGTGATCTCAAAAAGGGAGCGGAGAACACACACAACTAGCTTCTTTAAGGGAGTAAGCAGAAAAGAAGGAGAAACTCTTCGAGCTGCAGAAGGAACTCGCAGCACCAAACAGCTGGGTGAAAAAATGGCAAATGAGAACCAGTGTTCTTCAATTTAAAATAATGCACATGGGGAAAACAATCTTCCACAAGCGGCTGTGGGCTCTGAACTGGCTGCAGCTGCTCAGGGAAGGAGATGCTGGAATTAACACGGATGGTTCCATGAAAAAGGGACCGTCATGCTCTTTGCTAGGTAACCATCAAGAAAGCAAAGGGACTTAGGAGAGGAAGGAGGGCGGAAACAAAAAGCACGTATATGCCAGAACAGGGTGCACACGCCTTGGATAGTTAGGCTAGTTAGGCTAGTTTGGATGCTCCATTTCAGAAGAATAAACTATACCAGCAAAGGGTCAGAAAAAGGCAGCCAGGCTATGCCTGTGCACCTGAGACGCTGCATGGACCAGCCGATAGATTTCTTAGCTGTTTACTCTGACTTCCCACCGCATTATATAGGTTTAAAGCCAGGAGGAGATGCAGCTCATTTGAAACTGGTCCGGTCATACAATCCTTATACAGCATAGATGCACGTGGGACTCACCACCTCTTTTAGAAAGATATTAATTTGGCTCTTGAGGTTGCCACATCTCCCGTTGAACCCACCATCCTGCAAAACCCGTGGCACCACCCAAAACAACATACCTCATTGAAGAGCAGCTCCCTTCTCTGCTGTTTCCTGAGATCCATCTTCTTCACGGCGACTTGCTTTCCCGTGTGCTTCTCGGTGGCGATGCAGACAATCCCCGTGGAGCCCTCCCCAATCTTGATGAAGTTGTCCAAGTACTCCCGGGGGTCGCCGGGGCTGACCACAAGCTGCAGGGCAGCTCTGAACTGTTCGTGGGACACCCTGGAGGGCTGCTGGTCTGAGGAGGATCCCCAGCTGGGTGGCGGATAAGCACTTGATGTGATACTCGGGGAGCTGGGGTAGGAGGCGGTGGAAATATAGGGAGAGCTGGGCTGGAGAGATGGCTGGTGATAGTGGGATGCTTTGTGGTAGACGAGAGGGTACTGGTAGCTGCTGCTGGAATAGCTGACTTTGCTCTGACTTTGAGGTAGCTTTATTGGGCCCCTGGGGTAGGTGTCCGATCCAGAGAGCGGCGGGCTAACGACCAGCTGTGCTCGATCATAATCCACCTGCAATGCAAAAGCAGAGGAGAGAAGGCAGGTGAACGGGCAGCTTGCTTCCTGCCCATCCACTCGGTTCACTGTCGGCACCCTCGCCGGGTGTCGGCACGATGTGCTCCCGCACATACCCCTTCTTCTCAACGTGGTTTTGCTGCCCTGTACCTGAAAAGAGATTTTCAGACCATTAGGCTGCTGCGCCCTCATCAGCCCTAAAATGAGGCCAGGGAAGACCACGAGATCTTTTGTGCATCTCAGAGCCATTTTTCTGCCCAGGTACCTGTTTGCAGATACAATAATCTTTGTTTAATGAAAGCGTATGCTTCAAAAAGTGTATTTGCTCTGTATCCGCAGTGCCCTGCAGGCTCTCTGGCCCATTTCCCCTAACATTTCATCGCTTTCACAACCAGAAGCCCTTTGGCAAATTCCCGTTTGTGCTTTTGCTTTCTAATACTGGTTCCTGGGTTTTGAGACTCAGCTTAGTCTTTTCTTAGGCTTTTCTCCAGCAATTCAGGGATGACCCAACCTCCCCTTGAGGAGGCGGTGGTACCCTGAGATCCCCATCACCCCCTGCCTTGCCCTGCTACCGCCTGCTGTTTGAGCGACTGCGCACACGAGTATGACGAGGAGCCCAACTCAATTCACCATTTCTTAAATCATTTTCCAGAGTGACACACCACTTAACTGCAGTGTCACGAAACCGCTAATTTTCATCTGAAATCAGAGACAAACGCAGCAGAAATTATCCCAATGGGAGGCCTTCTTCATTTGCAGGTTCCTTTCTTTCTTCTTATTTTCAAGCTTTTCTAGGCCTCTTACACTGAAAGCAAACAAGTACTTCATGCTCACAAATACAATCGCTTGCTTCTATCCAAACTAAAAAAAAAAGGATGAAAGACAAAAAACCTGCACGCAAAACAAAACCAGACTTTTTTTCCTCTTAGAAAAGAGTATCTCCACATTTACGACACGACATATGTGAGTCCTGTCGACGTGTGGAGCATCTCGGGGCAGGGGGGTGGTTTGACACAGGCTCGTGATGTAGCACAGTTACAAATAATTATGGCAATGAATTCATTTAATCAATCAATTTCGGTGGCGGTGCACAGGGGTGGACAGAGCAGCAAACTCGACACAGCTCCCGGTCGCTACTATTACCGCTGGCTGCCGGCCAGGAGTCCCTGATCCATGTTAGTTAAATGCACATTAATCTGAATTTGGCAGTGTAATCAAGGACCCAACTGAACTGTGAAATTGAATTCTGCGGTGGAACATCATTTGACCGTTTTATGCTAAGACTGCAAAAAAAAAAAAAGAAAGAAAGAAAGACTGAAAAAAAAAAATCTGCCGCAGCATCAATTTATCACTGTAGGCTGCTGCACGGCGAGGAGGAGAGGAGGAGGTTCTGGCTGGAGTCACCTCGGTGCAGGGAGAAAAGCCTCTGAGCGCAATATTCCATCAGCGCTTTCCCACCTCAGGCGTGAGCCGGGCGTCCCCGACTTCTTCTGCCGCGTGAGGATTCGCAGGGAAGAGGGAAAGCCTTCCCGGAGGGGCTGCTCAGAGATTCCCCTTGGGAAGATGAAGCTGGAATCTGCTTCCGTCTGCAACTCGCACGCCAGCAGCTGCCAGCCGTCCGGAGCATCCAGCCAGCACGTCACAGAATTGTACAGCCACCCCCAGGACGCGGGTTTTGTTTAAGCAAAACATCCCTGCGGTTACAGCCGTAATTTCACTTAACTCCGTCAGCCATAAAATAGAAGGGGGATCAGAGACACCACGCATTTCGTGAAGGACATTACACCTGCCAAACTAATTAAGACGGAAAAGTGCTCAGACGGTTTGGTGGAGGGAGGGGAACTCAATCGAGCCCTGTCCTATATATCTGCGCACGCAGGGACACATAAATTATTGCTTTGGCTGTAAATACACCATTTTCTCTTAACTACTGAGATGGGGAAAGCCTTGTCTAGAAATTCAAGCCAGATGAATTCACACTAATGAATTAGTGGAGGCTTCACCCACGCCTAGTATTTCTGAGCACATCTTAAGCTTAACACATCGGCAAAAGTAAATTCCGCAGTGAAATTTTAAAATGAAAACTCAGGGGTTCGGAGTGCTTGCTAAGAATTTTTGAAAGCTTTTTGGGGTTAGTGTTGCCCCATTCCCATTCCCATCCTGAATCCCATGAAATCCTGCAAAAAATACCAGGAGCTAAAATGAGTAAATCAGCGGAACCTCTCCTCCGAGGCTGTGTCCTGACGCAATGCTTCCCATCACGGCAAAATCGAACACACTTTATTCCACTAATAATTCTATTTCTGCTACTGAATGCAATTACCTACTGAAAGGAAACGCTGTAAAGACTACAAAGGCAAGAAGAAACCAGCCCAGCTCTCATTCAGGAGGGGGTCAAGGGGGCAGCTGAAGCTGTGACACCCCATCCATCACGGCGCCGGGTGCCAGGCGATACCCCTGCTGCTCCACTGCCTCGCAGCGCTGCCCGCATCCGCGCCCGGCCACCTCGCCAGCCGGGGCTTTTCCTTGTTAAAAGGTGGTTGTAATGCCGTGTTTAAACTCATTTCGGTTTCCGCTCTGGTGACAGCCATTCCGTCCCGCATGCGGAGGAAACACCTCCTCGTTCGGAAGCGGTAGGTACCTTCCCCTGCCAGCCAGTGTCCCCAGGTGCTCTGCAGGGGGACTGCGGCAGAGATGGCAGCCGCAGCCCCGCAGCCGCAGCCCGTACCCTCCCAGGGGAGCAGCAAGCCCCTGGCGAGATGGGCTCACCTTTCAGCGAAGGCCAAACGAGGGAGGGACGGTCCGTAAATCACACAGAGATGGCAAGGGGAAAAGGTTACTCCCTGGTGCTTCGCCGGTGGAAATCTCCGAGAGACTCCGTGTGGCAGTGGGCAGGCAGCGTTTGTGGACAGGCATGTGAATGTGAAAACGGGGGAAAAAAAGGGAAGGTTTCTGATAGTAAAGGCTTGGCTCTGCCTTCGATGGGCTGGAAATGTCCTCCCAGCGTGAAGGGCCTGCAAAACGCACAGCAGGAAAGTGGTGGTGCCGAGCAGCGGCCGGGTTAGAGAGAGACCTCTGCTACAACCAGGGAGGGAATGGGGGAGCAGAAATCACGGCCCCTTGGAGGAGGGAGAGGAGAGGGTCGCGGAGAGCTGCTACTGAAAAGTGACAGGGAAAGGAGCTTTGAAATAATAGGATCTGGTGCAGAAAGTTCAGAGGGCTGGCTGCAATCAAGAGGAGGGTACAAAGAAAACATGCAGTACAGAGTGTCCAAAAATAGGAGAAAACCTTTGTATAACACGCAGTCCTGGTGCGATGGGTTTGATACCGCGTGGCAGCACTGAGGAGACTCTATTGATCAAAGCAGGATGTGATCTATGCACTGTGAGGGCAACACGGCACACGCTGCGACCCCACGCAAGTGTCCTGGGAGTCATTGTGCAGGAACGGGAGAGCAGGGGAGCAACACGGGGCTGGATGGGAGGGAGAACCAGATCTCAGCCCTCGCCCTCCTGCGCCTCCACGGTCCCGCTG
Organism: Stercorarius parasiticus; assembly: GCA_013396915.1. NCBI lineage: Eukaryota > Metazoa > Chordata > Aves > Charadriiformes > Stercorariidae > Stercorarius > Stercorarius parasiticus. The sequence continues at coordinate 301,620 of VWZL01002140.1, read as the reverse complement.
CCCAGCGGTGGCCAAGCCCAGCACGGCTGAAGTCCTCTGGCGTAACACCTCTGAAATCACTGAGGATGAAACAGGGCGTACGTGTGATTTATCTGACATCTATCACCTGCAAATAATGCTGAAGTTAAGTCTCCTCTTCACATTTACAAGCCTAAATGAACGTCTTTGTTAAGTGCATTTTTGAAGCTGCACATTCGTGCCTGCAGACTTTTTCACTGCTTACTTTTTTCCCCCCTTTTAATTATACTTTAAAGCCAATCTCATTTGAAAAATATCTGATTCGAGACCTGATTCTCATTTAGTAAACCCATTTGATGAACCATTATCTTACTAATGCCTCCTTGAAAAGAAGACTCTTCAGCAATCATCCAAGACAAGAAACTGCTATTCATTTCCAGGAACTGTGGATGGGTTTGGGAATTGAAACTGCTGCATTTAACAGTGAATCATCAAGTTTCAATACACCAAGGCTGTAGGAGTGGTTTTTGATGCTCTGAGGAACAGCTCACAGTGAATCTTGCACGGAAGCATCTTTTTTTTTTTTAATGTATAAAAGTTGTTACTGCATTTTAATGGGCTATTTTTCAAAGTGTCCGGAGTGCTTTGAGTCCTGTAAAACACACCTCTGCCTTCTGCCCTGTTGAATGCTGTAAAATCAGCAGGAGCAGGGGCAAGAGAGCCTGTGAATTACTGGAGTTGTCCTTCTCCTTTCTAAACCCTGACAAAATGATTGTTTTCAACGAAGGAAATGGCAGATAGCCCATCCCAGGCTTTCCTCACGACTTCCAGAATCCATATTCTGGTGGACAGTTAATTACCCACAGGCATCCCCCGAGCTGAGGAAAGGCATGCAAAGAGAATTGGTAACTCTTCTACTCTTTCCACAATTTATCCTCAAACTCCAAAGCCCAGCTCTGTGCTTTAATGCGGTGGGGAATAAAAATGCCTCCCTCTCCCTTTACCACGGGGCACCCGTTATAACTCTGCAGCCCAGGATCAGCAAAGCAAACAGGACACAGGCATGCCTCCGGCATGGGGCTACCGTGGATTCGCAGAGAATTGGGACGTCTTCTGGGTCTGCAGCCGGACAGGACCACATGTACAGAGCTCAGCGTACAGAGCCAGTATGAAAACGCACCCTTCAGATCACGATTAAACATCAGAGTGGATGTCACCACCCGACAAGCGACCTACCTCAGCACATTTGGTAAGTCACGGCAACCCAAGATGATTCCAGCCCTGGAAAAGTGAGCTATCATCTCGGCGCTTGTTGCTAGGGGAACTCGGTAACGTTCAGTGCAATCTACACCGAAGGAAAAAAACATCTCTTGCAGAATATGAGATGTTTAAGCAGGTCATCATCGCAGCTATGTCACCAGACGTGTAAGAAAAGCGTTATTCTCTTAACTGAACAAATAGTTACAACAAACTACTGCAAGTAGGGAAGGACAGCTTGTACAGGCGATATTCCTACCGTGACTTAGAAAAGTCTGCACAGGCCACAAATCCGTGCAGAGGAGCTACTTGTAGTTATCATGGTTGAAATGCTTTTTTTGCACCGTAACCCCTATTTTTTTAACTACATCTAAAACGCCTTGGGCGAGATAGCTGCTTCCATTTTATTTCACTGCTTAAAAACAAAGTGGAGGGGGGTAACCCCCTACTCTCATTAGTGGCAAAGGGTTAATAAACCTTGTAGTATAAATATAGCATAAATACAATATAAATACTAAACCACTGAGGTTTCAGCCTTGCACAGTAACAATTCAAATACAAAAGGATGTGATATACAAACCAGATCAGCTTCTCACCTCCTGCCGAGATCAGTACAGGCGTAGGAACTCCTAACGCCACAAAAGCCACCGTAAAACTTGGGGTTATTAGGAATCCCAAGTAAAACCCCTGGACACTGGGCATCTCCAAAGCTGCCTTTTTATAAATATCTTAAACCCACTGGTCCCTGACACTCATTTTCAGATACTCGAGTAAAGTGGGTGGGTTTTCACACCTGCCAAGCAACAGCCACGCAGCTCCCAGGGATGTTACCAGCCATGCTGAGCATCGTGTGCCCAAGCATGGCTCCTTGCCCTTGATTTTTTGCAGGCGTTTAATTTTTTACTCTCCTGTTTCGGAGAGGTCGGTCCCTGCCCCGGCAGCACTGTCACCAGGGATGTCACATTACCTTGGGGATGCCTGCCGCGGTTTCAGACAAGCGGGGGTAGGTGTAGGAGCTGTAGGAATGTCCTTGCTGGTGTGCTTTAAAAGCGCTTGCTCCATAGGGCATGGCTGGCTCCTGCAGACCGGAGCCCGACCTGGACCTCTGCCTCATGGCTGGCTGAGGGCTCGCTGGGTCCACGTAGGACGACTTTGGCCTCTTGTCGTAGTCATCCTTGCCCAGGCCATGTCCCCAGTCGCTGTCACCGTACTCCAGCCTCTCCTTGGGGCACTCGCTCTGCACCGATGCTCGGGACGGGGTGTAAGGAAAGGGATCTCTGTAGTCCAGGGAGGATCCGCTGGGGATCCGCTGATACTCTAGCTTTAGGCCACCATATTCCAGCGGTTTGGGCTTTGTCTCCAGGTGTGTGTGGTAATCTGGGAGGAACCTGGAGAGGTCTGACTGCAGGGGCGTCAATTCTGAGTAATAGATGTCCCGGGAAGTCACCTTCATCATGTGCCCGTTCTGCTTGGCGGCATAGCTCCCTTTGTAGTACCTGTCTAACTCTTCCCCGTAAAGACTCTTGTCTCGATATTTTTCCACGACATAGTCTGTTGTAGTGTCTGACTCGCTGGAGTACTGGGAATACGTGATATAACCATTTTCCTCCTGGTGCCTCGGCACATGGTTTGCGTTTCCTTGGTGGTGGGTGGGAGGACTTTCCTTCCGCAGGGAGTTGGATCGTGTCACCGAGATGTTGTCAAACTCTTCCAGTAGGCCATTGATTGAAGTATCCTTTCGAGGTTTATTTCCCCTAACAATAGTCTGCGAATAAAAAATTGATTTGATTAAATACTGATTTTCGCTTAATTTCTGAGCAAGAAAACCATCAAAAAGAAAAAAAAGTCTACGATTCACCCAGAAATACCCGTAGCGGTGTTCTTCAGTCACATACTTCAGCATAACCCATTGCTAGAAAAAAAAAAAATCTCAATAAATACTTACAATAGGGCATGCAGAAATGAGTAAACAAAGAGGAGTTATTTGGTGTACATCATAAACTGCAATTTGTCGTGCAACCCCAAGACACTCTTAAACAGCCCAGTTTAAGAGGTGGGTTAAGAGCAGCCAACAGCACAGACGTTTAAAACCGCTGCTTATTTATTTTTTATTTGTTGTTATTCAGTTGTCTACATCAAGTCACACTGGTGGGTTGAATCTGATTTACAGGGTATGGATAAGCTAAATGAAAATGATTAAGTGGTCACTTCTACACATTATTTTAACAAACTGTTGGAATGAAACGCAGCATACAGTTTACTAGGCACCGGGTTTTCTTTACAAAACGGTATGTTCCTGGGTAGCAGAATTATCACTGGGGATTGCTTCTTAGTTAACTTAGCATAAGAGACACTTGGGGAAGAGGGAAAAATAATACCTAACTACACCTCCTTCTTACAACAGACAGCATCCAGCAAACCACTGTGCACAACCATGGCTTTGGGATGCCCACGTCACAGATGCCATGTGGTGGTGGCAGCGGTGGTGGCCCTGTTTGTGTCCTAATACTGCAAAGTCCCCCCAGCCCTGGATGACGAGCGTGTAGGAGAACCGCAGACATGACCGTGCTCCCACAGACCGCCCACAACCCCCCGCCCATCCCTACTCATTTCTGTCCAAAACACTCGTGCTCCCAGTAGGATGGGAGGTGAGCAGTCCTCGGTTACAACTCTCCTTCAAGAAAGGCTGACTGTTTTTTAGTTAGTACCATCTGAAGACTGTAACACGTGGTTGCATCCATTTTTCACCATGTGATTCCCATTGAGCACCGGGTCACGTTTATAAATGCCCCGCAAGAATAAAATTAAGGGCCAGGGCCATAGATCAGCGCGGCTCTACTGAAAACACATTTGCTTTGCTGATTCGCTTCGGCTAAATATCTACGGCTGTATCTTATTTAACTTGCTGAGTTTTCAAACAGGGTCACTGTGGTCACCCCAAGGAGATGTCCCTCGGTGAGCTGCAGCCTGCCTGCGTTGCGTGACAACTGTGGCCTACTGGACACCAACTGTGGCACATCAGACACCGACCGTGGCATATCGGATGCCAACTGTGGCACACTAGATGCCAACCACGGCATATCGGATGCCCACCGCGGTGTCCAGCCTGGCCACTGGCCCTTCTTCATTCATGCAACGCCAACAGAGGAGGCTCCGCTCCAGGCACGGTGAGGCTGCTCCACCCCTGCTTGAGAGCACACGTGAAAGCTCAAACTTTGTCAAAATACACATTTCATCACTAAGAAAATTATTTTTTCACAAAATTAATAGCAATGCACTTCTCTGTTATTCAGCAAAAGGCAGCTGAGTAAAGCCGGGCTACGAGCAAAGCGGTCCTGACCTCACACTGATCCCTGCTCTGATTTATGTCCGTAATTACTTGCCTAGTTTGCTATTTTGAAGCTAGCGATACCGAAACAATAGGACAGTGAAACTAAGGGACAGCAAATAGACCACTCCTCTTGCCTCTGAAGCCATTCAGCAAGACGGGAGGAATCGGTTTCGTTCGGCTACAGCCTGTTTGGCAGGACGACTGCGTGATCATTCATATTTAATTATCACATAATAAACCAGCAACATTCCACAATGAAATGCTTATAATTGAAAACAAGATTAAAATACCCAACTGCCACCCCGCTTCCCCTGTGCAAATGCATGCCATGGAGTAAAATGCTAATTTAATACTCTCGGTGGGACTGGCCTTCACAAAGGAGAGGTTTCCTGGAGCAACCCGTGTTGTGCCGGCACAAAAGGACCTCGGGGCCGGAGGGAGCCCCGGGGAGCAGAGGAAAGAGTTCTCCCTCTGCTCCTCCAAGGAGATGCTCTCTGGAAGCAGGATTTTATCATACAGATGCCGACAGGATTTGCAGGGGTGGAAGAAGCACATACAGGTATCTAAGTCCACGTCAGAAGGACGGTTTAGAAGGACGCAGTTGAGGGTTTATGGGTCAGCGAATTCATCGATGAGAAAACCCTGCAGTTTAGGGATTTTCTGCAGACAGGTCCCTGCTTGGGAATCACCTTTTTGATTACGAGGATTTTTAAAAAGTACCAATTAGTAAAACGGTCTTGTAGGAAACTCCGGTTTCCCCAAAAAAGCATTTGCCACCAACACCCCAGTCCGATGACGCAGCCTCAGTTAGCTCTGGGACTTCAGTGCTGTCTCGTCTCACCTGCTGAAGTTAAGGGGATTAAGATCTAAGAACCTTTTGTTTTCTGCCAGCACTCTGAGGACGGCCACTGGCAGACACCGACTTGCAAAGGGTGACGGCTGCATTTCCATCTGCTTCAGGCTCCTCTCTACGAGTAAATTAAAAAGGGCCAGCACGAAGAGAGGAGAAAACTTACCTATCCCAGAGGCACATTTTCGACAGAATAATCAGTGCTTTGTTACTACTAACAACAATTATTAGTATTATTGAAAATTAATTACTATAGTTATTTATTATTAACATCAACAACAATATTTCCATTTGCTTCGGTTCCTTTTTAAATCCAGCACTTCCCTAACGTGAAAGGACATACATTCTGGTGAGACGCCCCTCTGGCTAAATCAGCCGATACGAGCTTGCTTTTTTTCAAGGCAACATCCAGCATTATTCCTATGAAAAGAACAGCAGTGTCCAGAGAGCAGATAATTTAGGAATGTTTCGCTGAGATCCTCTGAAATACACTACATGATCGAGGATTTTGCTATTTGAATAGGACTTAAGATGTTTACACACAAATCTGAAATACAGCGGATGCCTCCCTGGTGGGCAGAGTCAATTCAGCACTATTTACTAGGCTTAAAAACCAAATTAAAATCCTAAAGCAGGTATTATTCTATAAAAGTAATAAGAGTAATCACTCTGTAAGGATGCCCACAGGGCATCAAAAATTAAAAAATAAAATCGAAGATGTTTATAAAGAACGAAACATATGTTGGGCCAGGAAAACCTGTCCTGAAGTCATTTACTACAGAGAAAGTGTGTGCCGGGGGCTCGACAGCGCCTGCGGCTTCCCTGGCAAATGCCATATTTGCAGAAAAGAAGCCAGAGACTGAAAACTGCCATAACGGAATTCCCAAAGCAAAAAGTCCAATGCACCCAGGTTCAAAGGTGGAAATTGCTGAGGTGGGAGTCGCGGCTGGGGAACGTGGACTCCGGTCGCCACATCGCCAGGCTGCTTGCCGCATCGGCGAGCAGAGGGAAAACCTCCCGGGACTGAAATACAACAGCGGGAATCACAAAAGATGGAAAATTCTAGCTCTAACTTAAAAAGCAAAACAAAAAAACTTGAAAGAAAATGTTAACAATAAGAGGCTACATTGACAGTGATATAAACAGTTATCCTGGTAATTAGTTTCACAGGAACTGGACTAGTTTTTGCAATTTTAAAGGCAAGGTTGAAAAAAAGAAATTGTGTTTCCACATAAAGAGAGAATTCCATTTTTCCTCATCTGAATTTATATAGAAGTCTTCTCAAAATTTTTTTAACCCCTTACCACTCTGCACATTTTCGAACTTAAATAATCTTTGAAGTTGCTGCAGGTGAAGTAGATAGTTAAAAGCAAAGCATTATCCCGGAAGACTGGTGGGCTGAGATTTACGAAGGCTTTGTTTCTATTGCGATCATGTAACAGAGACCTGCACAACACCCCGGCACGCACGGAAAACAGAGACCAAGCCCTACCGCGGGTGCAGCTTTCACGGGGTTCACCACAGAGAGATAGGATTCGCTACAGTCCATACTCCATGTTTATTTATTAAAGGACGTTTTTCAGCGCATTGCGCAATTGAGGAGGGATCAATGTTACAACAGATGAAGGAGTGCTGGTGAATTTTATGCTGCCGTTACCGTCATACATTAAAATCAGTGGGGCGAAATCTCCGTGAATTAAAGCGTGGTGCTCTGAAGCCGTAGCTCCCGTTCCATTTCCATTGCTCTCTGGACAGGTTTGGCGTTTGCTCTGGAGCCCGCTGACAGTAGACATCCTTCATGGCGGTTCTGTAGTGGTCTGTCCTCCGGTGATAAGCTATAATGGATCTGTCTGTAAGAAATGCTGTCTTGCCTTGTTTCCAAGAGGAGATGAAAAACAGCTTCTGCGCTCAAATGCTGTATTAACCTTGACAATAATGAAGTGGGTAATTAAGTGTTTTGCCCTAATATGACCTTGCATTTATTGTCTTTAAAAATACTATACTCTACACACTTGTTAAGAATATATCATCCTTTGTCCTCCCAGAGCTGTGTTTTCAGAAGTCGATGAGGATTTAAAATCTCTGTGGTGTGCAGGGTGCAAAAAAAAAAAAAAAAAAAAAAGTCTTAAGGAAATGTCACCCTTATAAACATCCAATCTAAACTCCGATTTTGCTTCTAGCTAGCTTATACCCTCATCTGCATTAGACATAAACTAAAAGCACAGCCCATGCATATCTGAAAATCAATTTTTTTCTTACAAAAAGGTGCATAAAGCACAGCTGGTCAAAGTAATCTAAGCGTAAGTGATGGATGTGTGGGTAATTTATCTTCTTGTGTCTTGCGAAGTTGTGTTCATGACACCACATTTTACTCCTCAGTACAAGTAAATGTGAACTGCACTACCTTGGGGAGAAAAACTCATCCTTGTCATCACATCAGAAGGAAAATTCTGGCTTTCTCTGGAAGTAAAAAAGTTTCATAGGTGCGGCCAAGGGTGTAAGAGGTGTCAGGGGTCTGCATTTGATCTGCTCTCACCAGGAGAAGAGGCTGCGGGATCTCAGACCAAGCACAGTCCTTAGAGGAGCTCAAAATAGCTGGAGACCCTCAAAACTCTTGGAGACGGCCGCAAGCATACAAAAATATCTCCCACTTGTACAAAAGTATCTCCCGCTTGCTACCTGATAAAACGCCGCGGCTGCTCCGGGCTGAGCTCCCCAGCGTCTTTTGGTGGGGCTTGTCCGTAGGGGCTGGACTGAAGAGGTGAGGTGAGTTGCCACCATCGGGTTCCCGCTCCTGCACACCAGCCGCACAGAGACCCACGAAACACGCCCGTCTACGCTGCAGTCACATTTCCGAGTGCGCATCGGCGCCGCGGAAATTTTTGTGCTGCTGCACAGCAAAGTCACTGCACAGCAGAGAGCTGAGCCTGGCAACGAGCAGCCTTCGGGTGCCCACGTCCAGTACCCAAACAGTTCTATCTAGCATTCTTTGATAAATTTACCTGATGCTGGCAAAAGCACAAGATATGAAAGAAGCTGGGAAAAAACTGGCATGGTCACATGTTAATTATTGAAAGATGTAGATGATGATGATGATGATGAGGAGGAGGAGGAGGAGGACATACACTGATGATGTAGAAACGCAACTGACTCCGCCTGAAAAATATATGTATTACTTAATGGTTCAAAACAAAGCTACAGCTAAAGGTTTGGGAGAAGTGTAATATGCTTAACACCACCCCTAGTGCCAGCTGTTTAAAATTCTTCAACAGTAAAACGCTGGAAGACTATGAAAAAAGGCTAACCAAAACGGCACTGTGTAATTTGTCAGCCATCACAGCAGTTTTAGAAGTTAGTTGCCATAACGACGAGAGCAACATTTCATTATAATCACATTCACCAGTAATTCTTCCGGCATTTTAAAATATAGCAACTTTAACAAAACATTTAGTTTTAAAATTCCACTGAAATATCTACATTCTAGTAACTTTTCCATTTCCTTTTTTTTTTTTTTTAAATACACAAACACGGTTGTTATACGTCATTTGCAATGCTATTAGAGAATATTAAATGTCAAAAAAAATTATTCTGTGTCTACTTAAAAACACACCAGGTACGTGCAATTTTCTATGTAATACATATACACAGATCTCTCAGAGGCACAACGACTGAGAGTGAAATGGGACTTGGAATTTTTAGTTTGAGGGAGAAAGTTATTGTACTTATTCCTGCTGAGTTATACAAGCACTTCACAGGGAGAGGAATGGAGAAACCTCAAAACCACCGAATTTCTATTTCGCAGGACTTAGGACACTTCAAAATGAGATGGAATGAAAAAGTAAAATGTCCCACAGATGAAATTCCTCAAAAACATTAACTGCGGGAAATTTAACTGCCCTCTTAATAGCGTTGCATTTTCCTAAGGCCGATGGCAGTCGTTGCAGTGCGACAGGGCACAGAGTGGATGTGCTAAGCCAAAAAGCTCTACCAAGCCACACCAAAGACTGCAGGTTTCTTGGCCACATTTTGTATAAAATCCATCCATGTCCAACTTTCCTATTTGGTCAGATCAACATTTTCTGGCAGAAGATCGCTGACTCGGAAAGCCTGTGGCCAGCCCTGTTGATGAACACCAGCAGGACCAGGTCCCTCAATCTCCCCCTTTCAAAGCCACATCACCTGCCAGTGCCTCTGTGACAGTGGAATTTTCTTTCCCCCCCGCCCAAGGAAGTTGTGAAGCAAATCCAACAAGATTTGCTGAGGTAGAGCCGTGGTCCAGCGACCGCCGGTGCGGCTTCTGCACCAGGCAGCACCCGTGGTGGTTGTGGGGGAACCTTGGAGTGGTGGCACCCCAGAGCTTTCCAACAGGGCTGACTTCAGAGGCTGCTAAAAAACACAAAGCAAAGTCGGGGACATTCGGGCCAGATGACAGAAATCCATCCCTCCAAGAAATACAGCTCTATTTTTTAGTTTTCTAACACCAAGACAGAAGGAGACTGGAAGCTCGTGACACATCACGACTCCAGGACTAAAGTTTGCCGCAGGCAGAGCTGTGTGTGACGTGAACAGGTTTATGTCCAAATAAAAAGAACAGAATTCAGGGCAGCTAATATAAAGCAATTAAGCTCCAGTGCCTCTAAGTGGTACCTCAGAAATCCGGGCTTGTGAACTGGCCTGTGCCTGGATTTCGTACGTGCCATGGGAGAGACATGGGAATGACGCCTTCTGCACTGCAGCTCCTCTTCCTCGGCCACGATGCAGGTGCAGGGAAGGAGAGATGAAGCAAGAGGTGGCAGCAACCCTGAGGCCTCTTTCCGTTCCGGCATCACCATTTTCTAAGCAAAACGCATTGCAAAAACGCATCTTAACCTGACCGCCACTCAACGGGCTCTGCTGCCCAGGGCTTCGAGCTTGGTGTGAACATCAGGGGACAAACTGCAGGGAGGTGAGACAACAGAAGGACCATGGAGGGGCTTGGGGCAAGCCCAAGGGGCTGCAGTTTTCTCAAACCCTCCCTGCAGTCACAACACAATCTTCACCAACCTGAATGTTGCATCTGCCAGTCGTCCTTGCATCTAATATTTGCAGCTCAGGCTGTTGTTTTTCTGGGTTTTTATGCGGGGGAGGTGAGGAAAACAAAACCCGCTTTTCTCAACAAAGGCACGAGAAATTGCAAGAATTAAACCAACGCTCAGCCACCACCTCCCCAGATACTTCAGCTCTGACAACCTACCGCTGCGCTGCATGGGAGCCATGGGTCTCCCACGCGGTGCCGACCCCGAGACACCCACCGACACTGCTTCTACGGCACAGAGCCCGTATCGTACATCTATATGCGATTAGAGCTGGGGGGGCACAACATCCTGTGGGTCTTCCCAGGGCTGAGACGCGTGAAAAAGAAAAGCCTTCCTACAACCAAGGCGCACGACACCACGGCAGATTTTATTCTAGGGGCCAGAAAGGCGTTGGTGTGGGATTTTCACGGGGAAAAGAGGGTGGGTGGTGTAAAAGGCAGTGCCCCATCATTCCAATCTGGCTCACCAGCCCCTACGTTTATTGTAGCGACCCCTGTGGTACAGGGGCACTGAGTGCCACCGCGGAGAAGGCAGTTTGCTCTCGACCAACAGCAGCAATTAAAAAAGCCTGAAGAGAGGGACACTCAGTAATTCCTGAAGTGGCAGCGCAGCATAAATGATCTTTGTAGCTCAGATGACACTTCCCCGGATGAGGTTCCCCTCGTGCCCCGAACATGCCCATTAACAAATGCAAGGTTGATGGGAGTATTAACCCAATTAATGATCCCGGCATTTTTTTTCTCAGTGAAAGATTTCTGGCTGCAGTTTGACTGAGCTTTCTGAAATATTTCAGTAAATTCCAGTTTGATAAAATTTTACGCTAGGGAAGTAATTGCCTTCGTCTGGCAGCGCTGGCAGTGGGGCGCTTGCTTAGGAGGGCAGAGGCTCTTGGGTCACCCCGCTGCAGTCGTGGTCATCTCCCCGCTTTTAATTAAAATGACGATTTTGACAGTCTGATAATTTAGAAGAAGCAATTTAAACTGCGCTACTTTTTGCTGTGATTTACCACAGCGGAGGAGGCTTTACATACAGCAGATGCTCGAAGACCAAGTCAACGTTTCTGTTTCAGAGCGCAGGGAGGCTGGCTCGAGAAGCTCCTTGTGCTCTGCAAGCCGCGGCACTGGGTTGTGAATTGCCTTCCCATTCCATAAATCATCCGGCCAAGGCAGCGAGTGGCAGAAGATGCTGATGAGTGCATTGGTCCCAAGCGCCGCGCAGCCAGCGTTTCGCAGATCGATGGGGTTCGTCTCCCATGAGCCCAACAAAATGCTGCTCAGGGTCGAGACGTTCACTGCAATCACAGCCCCGCGGATTTGGGATTAAAACCCCGAGGAAGAGTGGGATGATGTCCGCGGTGTACTAGCAGGGAAGGGACTGTCAAGGTACAGCGGGAGAAATCACCCTGCAGCCGGTGCCGTGCTGAAAAATGCCTCAGCCCCACAGCCTTAAAAACAGTGAGAAAGTTTCAAGGTAATTCGCTAAAATTGAGCGTTCCTGGCGTAAGGCGTGCTTTTCAATCGGATTGATGTCTCTGAGTATTACGGGCTCCTTCCTCTTCTGAAACCTGACTCTTTAATTTCAGAGAATTTAGGAATTTGTGTTAGCAAAATAAAACCCCTAAATAATTTCATCTGCATCGTAAATTGCAGTATTCCTTCTTCCATGGAAGTATGTTAGCTCTCCTTCTCAAGGACAGCTATTCAATGGGAAGTGCAGCACTAGGAATCCTCCAAGTAAGCGGCACCAACTCCCACCGAGCGATTTTCACCTGCAAACATGGCTGTAGAGCAAAGAGTGACCCTGCGCAGAACTCTAATGGTTAGGTCAAATTTACAAGGTGGCTGAGAGGAAAGACATGAAGAGCTTCCTGATCTGATGCGTTAATTATTCACTCTCGTAAAGAAGAAGTGCAAATCAAACACCTTCTCTATGGGAACAAACCGAGGCAGGAGATTTTGGAGGATGCTCCGCAGTGGAGTAACTTGCAGGGGCGATGCCCGGCACGGCACCACAATATCTCGTTTACAAGAAACTGCTGAAACATTTCTGGGCTAATCTCGATTTGATTCGATTTGCTGGGCTGCGCTGCTGCCAAGCGCGCTCTGTCCCCAGCGGCAGATTGGTCCTGACACGCTTAATAAATTAATCTGCCTGACAAAGTGCTGTTCCTTCCCCTTCCTCCAGTTCCCCCTGGATAGCACGGAAATTCGGGAAGAAGAAGAAGGGCCGTGCAGGTGCTGCTGCTAAGAGAGAAATGGGGCTGTTCCCCCGAGCTGGGAGGGTGGGACGGGACTCACACCCAATCTCCTGCCCCAGAGCATCTTCCCGGGGTGGTTCATAAAAGCCAGTGTGTTTAAACCAGTCTTCTGTGCCTGTATATCTCAACGCTCCTGGAAAGTGCTACTTCGTATGGAAGCGTAAGTCTTGGCACACATTGGTTTTAAGGATCTTCACTTGCGCTGCGCTCGCTGGAAATTATTAAATGCAAACTAGGACACAGACAGCAATTACTGGTTTCTTCAGCCTACAAAACTGTAACATTCAGTAAAATTCCATCTCTTGCTATTCTTTTAACTGTGTGATCCTGATAGCTAACTAAAGCCTGGCAGATCTGATCTTGGCAATTAAAAAAAGCAGAAACGCTCACCCTAAATATTTGTCTTCTGTTCACTTTTCTCTCTCCAAAGACCTGTATCTGAAATGCCTGTTTTTTTTCCGACCAGCACAGTTTATCCCACAGACAACAGAAAAGGCATTTAAAAGCCTCTGGAGGCAAGTCAGTGTTGTTCCCCCGTAATACACAGCATTTTCCTAGTGTAATTGGATCCTGCGTGAAGGGGAGGACAAGAAAGAAAGAGCAGCAAAGCACTTTCTAATTCCTAGAGAGCCACCAAAGCCCAGATCTAATCATGTCCGAGCAGGAGATAGAAAAAACCACGCATCTACACCTGGAGCTTTGGCTCCACAGGTAAGCGAGCTGCTTGGCAACATCACTTTCCCCCTGATCCTACCACTCTTCTTGAGCTAAACGCTGCTGGGATTGAACGAACTTGGCCGTTTGGTTATAATACAGAATATAATTTAATGGGACTATGGTTTCTGTTCTGGACTACAATGGACCAAACCAAGTTCATCAGTAGACCTAGGAATAGACACGTTACGGAGCTGTGCAGAATTTATAGTTATTGAATGATTACTGTCATTGCATGGTTAAATGGAAGTAGCAAACACTGCCCTGGTGCCCATGTCCAATGCAAATGCTGCGTGGCCAATTTTATATGGAAATCCCCTCCACAGGCATGTTACAAAGTGGGCTAAAATGCCTACCTTGAACAAATGCCATCAGGACGACCAAGCAGATTTCTCGTTACTTCTGCTGTCTGGGTCCACTTTTGACAGGCCGGGAGTTGAATTTCTAGAGATTTCTTGCTGCCACCTAGTGTTTCCTGCGTCCGGCCACCAACGACATTTTCCAACATCAACGCAACCTTCTATCTGAGGGACTTCAGCAGCACTACCGAGCTTTGGCCAGTCCATGGAAATACAAAATCTCCCGGAATGTTTTACTCCATCAGCTTTCTCAGCCGAGCCAAGCGAGAGCTCTCTGGACTGTTTGACTGAAGCTTGGTAAAACACATTCGGCCTTTTACATGTTTACTGGGGACAGTGTTTACCGCGTTCGCTTTACCATCTATTTCCCATGCTTTGCTCTGGGGGATCCCTGCCGTGGTATGGGAACCAGAAGGATCCTACCACCGCAGCAGCCTCCCCGAAGCACCACCTTCGCCTGCCCAAAATCCTCCTTCTGGCCTCAGAGATCTTACGGGTCAGCGTAGGGACAGTTTTGGAGGCGAAAAACTTGGCTATACAAATGGGAAGGAAACAACAGCCACGTTAGCGGCAATGAAGCCACAGTCCACCTCCCGGCAGCAAGCTGGGAGCATGGCTCATTTATTAGGGCAGGCAAATGAGCGAGAGGAGTTACTGGAACAGTTTCCTATAAATTTGTCTTCAGGGACTAACTTCCATGTTAAAAAAAGAACCTCATGACGAGTGTCCTTGCTCAGGATCTAATTCCCGGCTCGTTTCAGGTTATAGAGCGCTACCTGGAGAGTATTCCCAATCTGGTATTCCCAGAGGAGACCAGGTTCAATTTCTGAGACACTGATGCTGAGAGTTTGCCCCTTTTACGTGTAGACCTACAGGTGAACGTGTCTCTTGAACTCTAAAGCAGGCTGGTCTGCCTCACCAGATGTAGACCGTGAACTCTGAATTTACTTTCAATCTTGACTTCACGTATTGCAAACCCACATTCAGCTCTCATTAATAAAGCTAAAGCTTGCCTCCGACACTGATATTACTCCAACACCAATATTGCTTAAAATCACAATGCTGATGCAAACAGCACTTAAAAACATTCTTTCGTAAAATCATAGAATTGTCTCGGTTGGAAGGGACCTTTCAGATCATTGAGTCCAACCATCAAGCTAAAACTGACAAAAACCATCACTAAACCATATCACTAATTATATTAGAGAAAACTGCTTTTACCCACAGAAGTCTGTAATCTATATTATTGTCTCTTATTGCTGCAGGCCCAGGCAAAGTAAATCCTTTCCCACGTGAGCAGATCAACCCAAATCAATGTCAACTGTGACATGAACAAAGCTTACTCAGACGATGAAGGATTTCTGAACAACACCCTTAGATCTCCACCCTGCAGACAGCAAACTCCGACACTACTCCAGGGAAGAGCCCCATGAGCAGGCGTAGGTGCCAGCGTGCCCCCAAGTATCTGCAGGAGCAGGGTATTGGTAGCACAGGCACCTCCGGGGATGTCAGGGGCCTTGTAAACGAGGGACGTGATCAGCAGGTAACTGATTATCACCCCTCCAAGGCAGAAGAGCAAAATGATGCACTTAAAGCCTCAGTGCAGTGATGAACTTGTTTACATGGTCCAACATGGACCAAAGCATCGTTCCCTACCCAGCTCTATCTGCATCAGCTAGAGGGACCACCTCTGAAAACCACACTTCCACAGGCATTACTCCTGGGTCATTTGAGCACATTTAAAGGACAGAAATAAGATGGAATGTGAAAAACTTGTTTTGCCACTTACAGTATTTATTCTGGGTGGTGGGAGAAGATCTTTTTCCTGGCAACCTTAGCGTCTCTCTAGGATGGCCAAGTCCTGCTTGTAAACCCTGACGCTGGTGTCTACAGTTCAGCTGCAGACAGACCCTCCAAACATACCTGGCTGAACCTGAGTGGTTTGATACAAGGGACGGATATCTTGGTCAGGAAAATTGTGTGAAAAATTGATTTTCTGGTTCATTAGTTGAACTGAAAAACTGAGGAACGTTTTGTGTTTTGAGTCCATCTGAAATGATAATGATGCTGGTTTTTCTTCTCCAAATGAGGCTCTAGAAAAACAATTTCAAGTCGGGCTGGATGAAGTGCTTCAGTAGCATGAAACGCAATGGTATGAAAATGGAAGAGCTGCTGCTAAACAGATGATGAGGAAATTTGCTGTTCAGAAAGCCCGAAACTCAAAACTATAAAAAAGAACTGAGACTGCATCAGTTAAAAGAGGGGAGGGGAGGGGAGGGGAGGGAGACAAGACTCTAGGTTTCCAGTGTGACACTGTAGTAAAAAAAAATCTGTGCACCAGTTAAAGTACTTTTGACAGAGACGATGATGTATTAATGTCACTGAATATATATGGGTATGGAGAAGACGTGAGGAGGGTGGAAGGAAAGGAGAAACTAGTATTTCTGGAGCAATAGCACTCCTCTTCCCTAACTTTTGTCCTCGGCCAGTTTTTCACCTCACCTGACCTCCCTGCCCAGGGTCCATGGGTGGAGAGGGACGGGCAGGTCCCACCATGGTGGTGCCAGAAGACAAGTCGCTGTAACAGCCTTGCTTGGGGCTGCTTCCCAGGCTGCTTCACATCCAAGGCTGCTTTGATCTTTGAAACCAAAGTATTTCACTATTTTCACAGAAAACCCCGAAACAAATGATTTCTGTTCTCTAAAATGTATCTTCTTCCAGCTGACACTCTTTACAGTGAAACTGCATTTTCCATAAAACGAACTACTCATCTGAAACATTTCTTCCTATCCTTCTGTTCAGGCATTTTCTCTCTTGTCGAACCCAACTTCACAGGCAGCAGCAGAATTCTTCTAAAGGACTTACGTAAAAACCTATCATTTTCTGAAGTCAGACAATCAGAAATAAACCCAAAAGTTTCCTCTGTATGATGTAGTACGTATGAGAACATATTAACTTAGTGATATAAATTACAAAAAACTTCTGAGCTGTGTACTTCTTGCATTTATTTGTACTGCGGCTGATTTTTTTTTTGTCCAGTGCTAGATTTCCCGCAAGATTACACTAAATTGGCAACTTGTCTCTTTTCACACCAAGCGAATGTCGCAGTAAAACACGTCCATGGACACTAGGTGGCATGTTTGTATTATATCTGTACAGGGGGGTATGGAGATTAACTGAAATACTATTGTCACTTAAAAACATGGTAATCAAATAGCCCTCAAGAGTGAAGCATTATCCCTTTGAAAGAAAAAGCTTCTACTTAAATATGTCGCAGTGGTTTCTTCTGGCACCGTGTAGCATCAAACGCATTCCTGTTTAGCAATCAAAATAAATTAAAAGTGGGGCTGCCTTACAGGACAATTGCAAATCTGACCGTAATCTCTTGCAGGTGAAGATAATCTCAGAAGAACAGAGGCTGGAAGAGAACTCTGCAGGTCATCCAGTCCAACCTCCTCAGAGCAGGGCTAACGACAAAGTCTGGTCAGGCTGCTCAGGGAATTTGTCCATCATCTTTTGCCCTCTCCAAATGCTGAGATCCCACAGCCCCCCCCCCCGGCTGTTTTCGTGCTGCTCAACCACGCTTGGTGGTAAAACGTTTTCCTTTTACCCAGAACTTCCCATGCTGCAAGGTGTTGGAGACGCCCCCTCCACCTCCTCTCCTCCTAGCTGAGCATGCGCCAGGCCTAACCTGCGATTGCAATGCGTGTAATTAGGAAACGTGAGTTATTAAGCATGAATTTTCATGATGTGGTTACAAGGAAGGCCCACGAGATGTCAGCAGCCGTCCAGGTCCTATCCCGGTAAGAGCAGTGCTGTGGGTCCACAGCATCCTGGTGGGATGGCAGCCAACCTTCTTCAAGCCAGAACTTCACACTATCCCATCTAGAGAGATACCACAAGAGCAGTGAGTAAAAAGAAGGAGCTATCAAGAAGGAGAGGTAAAAATTCAGGAGGGTGAGGAAGAGAGGTCAGGACAACACCACCTTGTCCATCTGCCCCCAAGCAGCGGGCAAAGCTTTTGAACAAGTCTTTGTTTCTAAATCCCCCTTTTTCCTGGTCAGGCATTTCCACTGTGCAATTCCACGCGGGAGGAGAGGGCTGGGGGTCATCTAAAGAGAGCTAGACATTTCTGACGGCCCAAGCCCAGACAAGGACCCCTGCTTGTCTCCTCTCTTTGAGGTCTTTGGCCACTCAGCACTGCTGTGCGTGGCTCTGTGCACAGGCTCGGTGTCCTCCATCTAAGCGAGGGAAGCATGTAAATGTAGGAAAAAAATGACACCTTAAATGAGGCTTGAATTCCATTGCTGGAAATACTTTAAGAGGCCAAATAGGATGGGGAAGAGAAATACCTGCTTTTCCTTCTGTCAACATGCACAGTAAACAGAAGCTTTGATTTTCATGTCAGAGCTATTAAAAAGGCCACGACCAGTAACTCATTTTATGATTATTTTTTCCCCGTGTAGGAGCGAAGCCGAAATATAGCAGTAGAAGCTTAGAAAAGTTTTCAAAATCACAGTTAACTCACCAGGATCGGGGCCAAGCTTTGAGAGGCACAAGTGAAAAAAACTGAACCTAATAAGACAAAACATAGATTAGCCCACTGAAACATGGGGTTAAAAGAGAGAGAGAGAAAAGCCAGCGACCCTGTGGCCTGTCCCCTACAGAAATTCTCTGCCCTGCAACACCCACACATTGCAGGACACCAGGTAAATGAACAGCTGCGGGTTAATGGTACAATTAACGTGCATCTCAAATTAATGTGCAGCTCAGCCCAGCCTCAGGGCATTCAAGGGCCTTTTGGTGAAGTGATGGAAAGGACGATGTTTTCTCTATTTTTAAGGCACCTCAACCCACATGGCACAGAAGAGGCTCCTTCCATTTTGCTGACGATACAGCATCGATGTATCACCAAGCTGTGCTAATGCTATCTCAGCAGACGTCAAGATGCCACAGGGCAGCAAAAGCCCTCATGAGGGAAGAAAATAGGGGAGAAAATTCAGGAAACATGTGAAATCCCACCACATGAGCACGGCTGGACTTACTGCAACATGCTCACGTGGAGATTCCAGCAGCAAGGACTCAGTCCTCTTGACGCCTCTACGTATTTGGTCACCGAAATGCTCACAGCCACCTCCCTCCTTACTCAAGGACAAGCCCACCACCATGTCGTCCTCAAGCTGGGTACCTTGGTCTTTGCTGATGGTGTGGCTGGGTGAGACTACCCAAAGCAGCAACAAAAGCAAAGCGATGGAGGCTTCACTCATGTACCGACAACAGACAACTGAAAAATAACGCCAGTGTGGTGTTTTTTCAGAAACAAATGACATTTTTTTCCTCCAGGAACTTGACAGAAGTGAGGAGGCTCAGCTGTTCGCTGCACTGGGAAACATGAGAAGGGATTTTAACAAGTCTTCAGCGCCGCCCTGTTCCCACTGACACCAGCAGACATTCAAGCTTAACGGAGCATCTTTACAAAGCCAATGCTAAGCTCTTTTGGCAAAAATCCCCCAAATGAGGGTTCTGGCGTTTGTTCTCCTAATCTTTTGAGCAGAGTGGAGAAACCACGAAGAGCGAGTTTTGCCGCCTAAGGACAATGCATTTGCTTAGTTATTGATTCTGAAGCTTTCCAAAAATCAAAGGGTGGCAACAAATTGAAGCTCCTGCGTAGCGTAACAGTGATGACAGGCCGAGCATATTGCATGCTGAGGGCAAACATGCAAACCAGGAGTTCCAGGTACACACGGGACAACTGCAAAGTGCTGAAGCAAGAGGACCAAGAGGCCTGGCATCAGGATCTCAGACTTCATGAAGCCTGTTTTAAGTACAGGAAGACACAGACGGTTCACAGTTT
Source organism: Stercorarius parasiticus (assembly GCA_013396915.1). NCBI lineage: Eukaryota > Metazoa > Chordata > Aves > Charadriiformes > Stercorariidae > Stercorarius > Stercorarius parasiticus. The sequence continues at coordinate 281,965 of VWZL01002140.1, read as the reverse complement.
TCATGCAGAGATGTTTTCAGTGGAAAATCAGCCTTTTTTCAGCCCCCACCTTGTCTCCACACCCCAAACCTATCATGATCACTGTCGCTTTCTATTTTTCATGACATTTTCTACTGCGTTTTACTGCCTCGTGTTATCATGTGAAATACACAATACTCTGCTGGTATCTGGGTCACCCACACCGAGAAGGGGAATCCCATTATTGTCTCTCCCCGTACTTGAAATGAATGAATTTGTACAGTCAGCTCAGCTTTGGATTCAAACGCTGATATTACCATGACAAGCCGCCGCCACCCGCGTGTAGAAGCACTGCAAGCCTTTCATCCCAGCCGACGCAGAGGCAGGGCGATGACATCCCCCAGGATATTTGGGAGCCCAGGGCGCTGCCTCTCCATCATCGCTGCTGCTGCCTTTGAATATAGATGGAGCAGTGAAAGTATTTATCATTTACTGGTTTTACCCAAAGGGATACACTACGTACCATCAGATCCTATCTGCTTTGCAGACTGAGAAACAAGCAAATGCCACTAACTGGGAAAGCTGCAAAACCTACGGAAGTCAAGAAAAAGTCTTTCCCTTCTTCTGCTTCAGCTTTGGGTGAAGCCCAAAACAAGCAAACACCAGTTCTGTCTCAAAACCAAGAAACTGTGCTCCCAAAGTCTACCTTGATGACCTGCGCTACTCTTCAGTCGCCAAGGAGCACCTGTTAGCAGGAATGCTTCTGCCTCACACCGTATGGGTAATCAATACTGAAGTAATTAAACGGAGAACAAATTCAGGAGTGCAGAATAGCGGAGCTACAGAGCTGCTGTACGACCTGAAACCACGGCACAAGCTGACTCTGGCCAAACGCCTCAGCCTGACTTAATACTGGGACTCAGGACACAATTATCAATCTTCTTCTGCTACACCTCAGTGCATTCACAAGTGCGTTAATTAAACTATCAACTGCTGGCTGGAAAAGAGAAAAGTTGTAAACAGTATTGAGATCTTGGAACCTTTGGCTCCTGCCTTGACGAACTGCCAAGTGTATTTTAAATCTTCAGTTCTCACGGAAGCTATGAAACCCTCAGTGCCTAAATAACCTTTCAACAGAACTAAAGGTGCTGGTGCATATGCACACATAAAAAATTCATCTAAATTAAACGATTATGCTGAACTAGTTCAGCACCATTAAATATTCTTAAAGTGGCCACAACTCAGTTTCTCTCTGTAAGTTAAGTTGTACCAAGCTACGCGTATGTCCCAGACCCGGAGCCATATCGCCTGTGTGGTGCTGAGAAAGCTAATACCTTTTAAAACGTTTTAAGTTTATGGATTTATGGCTTCAGAACAGCAGAAAAGAGATGGTACTGCTGCAAGACAGTAAACTGATCTTTTTTTCATTTTAAAGCATCTTTATGCATTCGTGTCAAGACATCCAGGGGTATTTTTGGCGTTAAGAAGGGCTGTGGAACAAAGTTGCTCTCCTCCCTAGCAGGAAAAGGTTTGCCTACCTTTTTCCTCATTAGTCTGTGCCTCTACTATACAGGAAGCTATTTTATTACAGCAAAAAATCAACACTTTGCGTTTATGCCCCTTGTCTTGTAGCGACACCCAGCAGTCCTGATCAGCAAGTGATGAGTGTCCTTCAGGACCAGGCAGTAAATGCAAATTTAGCAAAGAGCACTTATCAAATATAAATACAGGATCTGTGCTCTCGGGATTATCTGATTTTCCCTTGCTGCAGAAAAATCCCCATGAAAATGAAATCCTAAATTTATTTTGCAGCTGCATGATGGCAAGATGTACATGGCCAGCAGCGTATAGGCTACCACCGGTACACAGGTGCGATTTACTGGGATGTTAGAATGTGCAAGCACAGAAATGCTGTTAAATCAGGGCAAATTTGTCTACTGGAATCCTGAGTCTCTAAGGACGGGGATCCCAGAGCCGCGCTGGTGCCCTGTCCAGTGTTGCTCTACCCTCTGAGACATATTTTTTCCCCAGCTGTCCAGTCTGAACCTCCCAAGCCACAACTTGGGGCTGTTTCCCCTCATTTTACTACCCGGTGAGGAGCTCTCAGCTCCATCACCTGTGTTGCTCCCTCCAGGCAGCGGCGGGTGGCAATGAAATCCCTCCCTGAGCTCCTTGCCCGGCTGAACAAGCAATTTAATTTTTTTCCTTTGGTGTACTTTTCCATCTCTCCCTCGCTCCAAACTGCCTTTGCCTAAAGCATTGTTCTTAAATTAATTATCAAGGAGCTTTACGCTGCAGAGGAGCATCATTCTGGGCCTCCACTGGGACTTGTGGCTTTTTCTTCTGCAGCCCAGGAGCGTGAAGGCACAGCCCCTGCAAGACCAGTGACTCACACTCTTCTGGGACATTTGTACAAGTTTTATACATATAACTCTTTTTCCTTGCAGCTCTACTATTAAATATTTGGATTTGCAGCTCTCTCTGTATGTGCACGCTCCCCAGCCGTCTCTGCCTCCCTGGACAGCCACCGTCAGCATTATTTCATTAAGGTTACATGCAATGAATTCAGGAAATTCGAAGGTGATTTTGCACGGTACCTTCATAGGCGCGAGCTGGATGGGAGTGATGCATGACGGATCCACCATAGGCTTTGGCCGGTTTGCCGTGTCGGCCAGCAGGCTGTGCCACTGCTGAGGTAGTCCCGTGAACTTCTGCTCCCGGTGGTCGAAGCCAGTGTGAACCCGATGCTCGAAGTTAGAGGGCCCAGAAATTTCAAGCCTTTTCTTCTTCTTTCCGAACATGGTGGAAAAATCTGGACAAGCCATAGGGAAATAGGAAAGAAGAGGGGAAAAAAATTAATATCTTTATGTTTTGTTACAACCTGTAGCCATTGCCTCTACTGTATGGATAATTTAATAGATGTTATTAGGCAAATACCTACACAAATCTTACTCCACACATAACGCCTTTGAGATCTATGCAAGGAAAGCACTTACCTGACCTCCTCTCACAGGATCTGAGATTTTAAGAAATTAACCCGGTCTCTAATCCAGATATGTTCATAATACTTTACGAAACAAAGAAATGCCGCTATTCCCAGGAGACAATCTCTAGAGAGAGCTGGGTTGACCTGGCTGCCTGGTAGAGCTAATTGTTACGGCACTTACTGTACAGAAAATGAGCGTTTCAGTCAGCTCTTTAGTTGTTATTTCCTGACAAGAGTGGGTTGGTTTGCCTTCCTCCTGCCTGCTTTGCTCCTCCTGAGGAGCCTGGGGGAAGGCAGCAGGACAGTTTTCAGGGCACACAGGGAGCACGGGAGATAGCTGGGGCAAGAGAGGACTCAGAGGCAAAGTGGAAGCAGGCATGAGCTGCGAACCGAAAGGGATAAAGGTTATTTGCTCACTGTTGGCATAGGAAATAGCCAAAACACTCACAATCCTTGGGTTTGGTGGGTCTCACCTTACAACAAAGTGGAGCCTAATGGTTATATTGAGGCAAGTTCAGAATTGACTTTCTGAAGGACTCCAGAAACCTGCTGTGTAAGGCCAGGAGAAATTCCTGGTCCCAGGGAAAGAGACAGAGGTCCTGTTGCTTTTCAGTGAAACCCTGTCCTGTCCTGGAAAAGCTCTCTGCCTGCTTTCTGCTGTCTCAAAATAGTCCTCCACCTTGATCTCACGGACTTGGTAAGACCTTGAGCAGCATCTGCCTGAAATAGCAGCTGGGTGAGGAGGCCGGCAGGTCCATAAAACCTCTCGTATCACTGGGGAGACCCAGCTGCAAAGGTGCTGCCCTGACTTTATGATTCAGGAGGCGGAGAGGAGAAGCTCAGGGAAGAAAATACAGCTGCATTGCTGCTGCTGCTGCAAAAAAAGACAGGATGATAAATCAGGTATTCGTTCCACCCTCATTCCCTTTTACCAGTTTATTTAAAGATCAGGTCCGTTATTTGAAAATTGATTGCTGGCTGCTTTATGAGTCCCCTCTGTGTGTTTGCAGGTGGTTATGTCTCCCTTGTGTGTATCTTCTTTAAATGGAGCAGACTTGCTCCTGTTGCCCTTTCTTCATCTCCCACACCTTCCACCTTCCTCTGGCTTTGCTCCCCTTCTCTGAACTATCTCCAAATCTCCAGCCCTTCTGACAGTCCCTCCCCATCTCTATTAACTCTACTGTCTTCCTCACCTTTGTCTCCTGAAAACTCTTATGATCGCCCTGCTATCTATTCCTTTTTCCACTTCCAACATTGTGATCTCCTTATTTTTCATGTCAGTGACACGTCGGGTACCTTGTGGCACTTGCAGAGGTGCTTCCAGCCTAACCCAAAGCTGTCATGGTTGGTCTCTGGTCAAAGATTATTTATTTTCAAGGCTCAAACAGAAGCAGCCGGCAGTTCAGGTAGCAGCTCATATTCACCGCTGGGCTCCACAAATCGCAGCCAGCTGCAGATCAATGGCACTGAATGGATTTCATTCACACCTCTGGGATGTGAATCTATGAGGCCTACTGGAGTCACATTTTGAACCATCAGCTCTAGATCGGTACTTCTTCACCTGGTCAATGCCAGTATTTCCAGGGTTTCCCGCTGGACTTGCACCCTAATGCAGCTGCTGGATGGCTGACGTCCTCTAGAGCCCCAAACAGCATCAAATAAATAAAAGCACATCAGCTGGTATACCACATATTGCCTTTTTAAAAATATACAGCAGATTCATTCAACAAGATATTACTTTTTTTTTCTTTAATTGCTCTTTGATACATTACGCTCTCTTGCTTTAATACCATCGCAGCTAGAAGCAAATGTGAAATTTGGCCCAGCGGGACCTTCACGTTCTCAGAATATTTTAGTCTCAAACGTGATGCCAAGGCCAGGTTTTTGCATGGGGATGGTGTCCGAAGCCTGGGTGGTGGGACTTGCTCCCCTCTTTTGACTGCAGCTCATGCTCAGATCATTTTAAATCGCCCGTGAAGCTGCAGCAGGAGAGGCAGGGAGTAACAATGGCACCTCACGCTGCAAGGGATGGATTCAGCCATGCAGGCAAATGCCCAAATGCTGTGCATCTTGGTGGCCAGAGAACATCCCGTGTGGGGCTGTGCCTGAGCAAGGTGACCAGGAAACCTGGCTGATGGTGGTCTCAACCCCCTGGGAGCAGTGTAGGACACCCCCCATGGCCAGCTGGCCAAGCTCCACAAACAGTCTCTTGGTGCTACTGAAAGGACCAAAGCCTTGACCGGTTTTTAAAGGTATCAATAATAAATGCCGTGCGCTGCTGCTTTGCTTCATCAGCCAGCAAGGTCTCCATTTCACTGCAAAGCAACACTGACCTCTCCTTGCTGTGGTCCCTCTAAATAACTGTAATTAATATACACAGCAATCGCAAGGAAACTTCATTTCCCCTGATTTCTCCCAAAGAATGGGAATGATGCCACTTGTTTTCCTTATCTGTCTAAGCATGCAGGTTTGGGGCCACCAAGCCAGTGACACCTCCTGCTCCTGGCTCGTAATTGCCCTGCTTCAGTCCCTAACAAGGTGCTTCTCCTTAGACCTCAAAAAGGAGAGATGATTTAATATCTTTGCCATAGCTTTATTGATAGTATACAAAAAATAAAGCATTTACTCATTTAGGAGTGTAAGCAGAAAACATCCTGGACAAGTGAATAAATGAGAACGGTACCTCTTATTGCTAAAATGATTTGATAAGCCTTGGAGAGTTAAGCGCTTTGGAGAGAAATGACGGGCCTCTCCAGTTCCCCAGGACGCCAGACAGTACATATACAATGTAAGTGTTCTGAAATTTCTACCAAGAGCACAGAAGGCATTATATTAACAAAGGAGTTCATTCAGGCACCTATCCATTCTCTGCCATGCAAAACAGCAAGCCTCTCGCAGTCATTGAGGAAACCCTGATTTCCTAATGGGATTAGTTAGGAAAACATCCCACAGACAAGGGGGCAATCGCCCGCATTTAGCGGAGGCAAGGGGAGGTGAGTGGCCGCGGGACAGCAACGTGGGGCTGCCCGTGCTGCATCCTCGGCCGACCCTCCCCGGGCCAGGGCACTCACCCTGCGCTTAATTCCTCCTGACAGCCTCCGACGCACCCCTGGTCGCGCCAGGTCTCTCGGCAAATGCCATCTCTCTCGGTCCAGCTCCTCCCGTGCTCGCCCCCGCAGAATGAAAGGAAATGAGGTGTCGTACTCCTCGTTTGTTGCTATTTTTGTGGGGATGAGCACAACCAGGATGCCCGTCCTCTACCTGCACGTCCTTTGCCAGTGAATAGTCTGGCTGATTTCAACACCACATATGTGGCACAAGGGGATACTCTGCACGAGGGGGCCGGGGGAGCCTGTCCTAACAACAGCTACTACCGATGGCAGTGGGTTTAAGCTGGCTCCGGAGGAAAGGAAAAACAGGACTCATCATTATGTGGCTATAATGGGGTATTTCTGTAGAGAGTTCACTTATCCTCATGCTGAAATGACGCAGCACGTTCATTTTGCGTTTACAAACGGGAGGTTTGAAGGAGGCAGCCCTTCAGTTTCAACAAACAAGGAATTTAGCGAGTGTGATAGCATGCGACCAAAAGCCAAGTCTGTTCTTCACCGGGGAGGCAGGAGGGAAGTCCGTACTCAGCTCAGGGCTGCGATGCTGAGGGGCTCCTCCAACCCATGCTCCAACGCCAGCACAGGAGCGAAGGCAAGGGACTTCCTTTACCAAAGCCATGATGGAAAAAACACGGACATGACATTTACTGGAGGAAAACACAATACTGGTGAGGAAAATCAGACTGCGGTACCACCTCTCCCGCCAACGCCGGCTGAGTAACCCACAGCAGCGCTGGTCCCAGCCGCACCACTGGGGAATGGGGAAGGATTAGGGACAGGAAGAGAAATGTGTGAGCTGTGCTCTGGAGATACAGCTACCCAAAACCTTTTAAAATGGCCGTATTTGTGTTACTCGAGCTTCTCCCCAAGCAAGGAGCACTGCTGGCTCTGCTGGTGCCTGCTGAAACAGTTGTAACACAGCTCCATCCAGCTGCTGCAGGAACCGAGGCAACGCTGAAAGGCTGCTATGGGGAGCATCACCGCATCTTGCACTTAATGCAGTTCGCTGTAGTGCCTAACAAATCCAATTACATGCTAATCAGCACACCTGGCCTGTTAGATCTATGCCAGACTTGGCTCCTTTTCACTTCACTCCTTTCTGTGCACAGAAATAATTCACTGGGCACCACAGTGCCATGGGCTCCTGGAGGACTGGCCCAAACTTCATGCGTCACCTCCAATGACAGATGAGGTCCCCACACACAGAGAAGATTCCCTGGGACCAAGACACTGCCCATGCAAGGTGTGAGACATGGACCAGCAAAGCACATCCACTGTCAGCTACTGCACCATCGTCATCCTGCCTCCCAGTCACAAATGAAGGTCTTGTTCCAGCAAGAAGTATCCCACAGCCCTACCCTGGAGTGAGAAGGTGGCAGTATTAATTTGGGTGCCAGAGGAGCCCATGCAGGTCCTCCCATAAGAGCGTCTGTGCTCAGGGCAGGATTTCCAGCAAGAGCCTTCCCACGAAAAGTTAAAGCCTTGCCCGGCTCCTGTCCCCGACCTCACGTTCGGAGGTGACAGGTTGCTCTCTCTGTTCTGTCTCGTACACCTGGCCCCATCCTGGGGGTTTGGTGGGTTGTCCCTTCCCTGTGTGTGACATCAGGGGACACTTGGGGGGACTGAAGAACTGAAAAGTCCAGATTTATGTAAATAGCCTCAAAGGAGGAAGTTTTCCACTTAGAGCATGTAAAACCCGAGACAGGACAAAAGGAAGAAAGGATGCCTTCAATCCTAAAGTTAATCATATTCTGTCTCTTTTGTCATATCCTAAATAAGAGTAATCCAGTCAACCACCACCTACGAGAGAAGATTGCTCAACTCTGCCTGACTTACGGAGTGCCAAACCCTGTTCCCAATGAAGAAGTCGGAGCCACTTTGTTCTTCCCCTCCCAGCAGCCATTATTTTAGGTTAAAAACTAGGGAAATTGGAATGGCTTATTTTGTCTTGCAATCTTGAAAGCTACCAAGGAGCCCCAACTGCATCTGCAAAGCACCGACAACGGCACTTGCCACCCCAGGTGACCCCACACCAAGCAAAGGTCTGTGAAATTTTGCCATAGGTAAAAACACACAATAACCTTATAAAGTTAGTAACTAGAATAACGAAGTGAGATGGGTATTTTTACTTAAAAACGGAGCTTTTAATGATGGTGTACCATAGCTACGTAAGCCCTATTTATTTTTTTTATTGATATTATTTCAGCAGCCAGATGCTGCGTCCCGCTAACCCAAGGGAATCACCTGTGCCCAGCAGCAGCGCAACCCTGAGCCCCCCCGGGAAGCCTGCAAGTGTTTCTTACGCACCCCAAGGCAGCCACACAGCCAAAAAATGTTAACCAAACGCTTAATTTTTAAGAACTTTCAAGAAAACTGTTAGCAATACAGACTGCAAAACGGGAGACGGACGCGGGTCGCTTTCCTTTGATAATTTTTACTTACTAATAATAGTTTTTCTGTAGCACAAGGACCTCAATTATTCCGCTCCAGAGCAAACAAAACACAGTAATACATCATTAGCTTCGCCAGCTTCTGTTCCTGCGCTCTGATTAATTGTAACCTTTCCCGATATTTGATCGTAAATGAAAGAGTATGAATTGAGAAGCGCAAATTAAATTAACCTGTCAAGCCAGCTTGCGTAGCCAGTACTCCAGATAAATGTGAGCTGGGCTGATACTCAATCTCAAGGAGAAAGGAAATGTCTGGTATGGGCTGATGGCAGCATAAATCGCTAAGAAATACTCTGTAAGCGAGAGGGAAAGATGACGTTGGTTCTCCTTCAGCTCACACTGCTGTGAGTGAGTCCCCGCTGCTGAGGCAAGCGGAAGGAGACCAACACATATCTGTGTACCTATATAGCTACAAAAATGAGGAAAACGCATATTATTTTTTTTCAGTAAGGAACGCCAACCACAATGGTTTTGTGTTTCCTTTTCGTTTGCTTTAAGGATGGTTCTAAGTTTCTCGGCGGGGATCCTCTGCTGCCGGCTGCAAACAGAGCATGAGTTTCCTTTGCAATAAAAACCACCACAACAAACCCTGCCTTGATTGCAGGCATACAGTTTTTAGAAAACTTTACCTCTATTTTTCTATTTTTAACTGAAAATACAGAGAACACTACTCTGTTTTTCAGGAGATGAAACAAGCAGCAACACCAGGAAAAGCAGAGCGGACTGAATGAGAAGTCAAAAAAGTTAATGGAAAGGCTCTCAAAAAACACACTGGTTTCAGGTCAGGCCTGACACATCGCTGACTCTGGGACGAAGGAGAAATCCCGTTTCACTTCCCAGATAAGATAATCCTAAATACTTCCCTAACTCCCCAAGGATCTTTCTGGATGTACAGCATGGAGATGAGTAGGAAACAGGGGGGCAGCTGCCTGCAGAGCACGTTCGAACCCCAGGCTGGTGCGTCCTGCAGTCATGTCTTGCGTTCATTCATTCATTTATCTAGATGGAGATCTCATTACCTCTTTAGACACAAGTAGTTTCGGATCTCATGAAAGGATATTGTTTCTTTTGCCAGGCGGATGGACGACACCCCATGCGGGAGAACGCTGGGTTGGTTCATCTGTCGAATTAGAGACCTGGTTTCCCGTGATCCCCGCTTAATCCTCTGCTCTTCTTCATTACGATTTGAGCATTTCAATTTGGGAAACAACAAAATAAACCTTTAGAAAATGTTCTGACATGCCCTACTGATGAATTAAGATCACTATTTTAAACACCAATTCTCTGATGGCAACAAAAGGGATCTACAAATCCTCAATGGACTAAGTCAGACAATACAGCCTCGATTTTAATAGTCCTCTCTATGCCACTAAGTTCTTCCGCATGTAAATAGCGTCACTGATGAAAAATTAACCACCTGTGACCATACAGTTTTTCCAGCCTAACTCTACCTATTTTAATTCAAAGGAAGTATAGAAATAGCATTGTTGACAGGCGTCCGCGTGAGCTTTAGGAACAAAAAACCTTAACAGTCAGTAGGATACAACTTATTCCCATGGATTTTCAAGCTGTTTTATATTTTTTGAGATGAGACAGACTCATAAGTCATTTAAACAGTATTAAAATACATGGAAATGTATTTAATCATGGAAAAATATATAATGGTGGACTAGACCATACCTGACAAGTACAAAAATGCCATCTTTCCCAAACGCCATCTTTCTCATTTACCCTACGGCATTCCGCTTATTTCAGCCTCAGGTCAAACCAGCCAATTTTTCAGAGCTCCCGTGTCACTGCACAATATAATAAAAATGTATTTAAACAATCGTAAGCTGTCCAACACTTGTCATTGTCCATGTTTCTTTTCAATCCCACACCACCTTGTTTATGGCTGAAAATGCCTTTCCCTCGTCACAGCACAGCAGGGTATCTCTTGATAGCCAGCCCACGAGACATATCTAATAGAAACGCACAACGGAACAAAAGACGGGGAAAAACCAGTAACAAAAGGCGACGCATGCTTCGGGAGAAATAGTAAAAGCCGGTACAGAGTGGCCAAACTAGGATTGATGTACTCCAGGGAGCAATACTCATTCTTCTTATTGAAAGCTCCTCTTGTACGAGGACTCATTTCCACACACTGACTGACATGTGCTCTCCTCATTTAGAAGCCTCGCGATTCCCAGTGGATTTGAACGCTCGGTAATTTTCGGCTGAGTAGCTTAAACGCTCGTATTGTAGTCAGTCACTCTCTATTATCTTATACACATGCACACATATATAGCAACGCAGAGACAGAGGGTCTTGCAGTGAATTAGTCTGCAGCAGCTCTGGGCAGATTAAACTCCACCAACCCCTGGAGGTAACTCAAATTATTTCTGTCCCTAGCAATTGAAAAGATTCCAGATTTGCAGAAGCAAATAGTCCTCTGGGTGCTCAGCTTGAGATAATTAATGGTATTAACTTTGTAGGAAACCGTGGACACCCACAGGGAGGGGGTATTAAATAAGGCACCCATTAAATGAGACACCCCAAGCTCCTTCTGAAACTCTCAAGCTACTTCTGAAACTTCAAAGCAGTTGTAATATTTTTTATGAGCGGATATTATTATTAATATTTTCAAACATGAAGTTTTATACTATAAAGGATGTAGGTACTCTCCTGTGTCTGAAACAGCTACTCTATGTTTTGAATTAGGAAAAAAAAAAATCAGTAAAAGCAAATACTGTCATGAATTGAAGTGATGACAAGACTGGTAGAGAAGACAGAGCAAGCAGAGAGATCAGGAAATATCACAAACAGAGCTGTGAAACAGTATTACTTAATTTGGAACATTAGCGTTAGTAAATATCAACATTTCTATAGGTTGGTGTGACTGAAGGATAAGAACCGCAGCGATACAAAATCATACATCTGTCAAGAGAAAGGACTGAGGAAAGCGATTGAAAAGCCCTTGGAAAATTGTTCGTGCACCAGGTTACATCATCTCTGCCCTTCGGGCCACATCCTCAGTGGGGGCCGCTGGCAAAGCCTCGGCGAAATAGATGGCCTGGCACCGACCCGCGGCACAGCGAAGGGGCCACTTGGGCATTAAAATTTGTTTTATTTTTGTTTTTGCAGGTAAAGCTTTCGTTTTAATCCTCTGAAACTGAGTTTCCTCCCCAACACTTGATGGTGGTTGCATTACAAACATACCAAGGACCAAAGCGCGTTAGGCTGTAGTACGGATTTTTTAGAGTTCCCAGGAAAAACTAATGATGAGACCCCGCTGCTGCTCACGAGTACCCTGTATTTGCTATTCATGTACCCTGATAATTTGTAAAAAATAGCTTTTCCTTTTAAAAAAAAAAAGACGCAAAATGGTTTCTAGGTCTCAAAACCAGTTTATCTTGTGCTGGTTATGCCCCTGAATGTACCAAATGTGCCTTAAGGAGGGGTTGGGGCGGGGGGGGGCGCCTACCCCAGAGCGGGTTACTTCACAGCACCCCTCGAGCGCTGCGGGACAGGTGGTGATGGGCACGGATGGGACCAGGGGTGACATACACGTCTGCGACAGCATCACTTGCCACCCGGACACATTAATGAGATGGGGGCTCTGGAGCTGACCTCCTGCCATAAATCCTCACTGGTGTGCTCACATTCAGCACACTGATTTTTTTCCTACAATGATATTAATTGCATTTCTTATTTTACTTCTAAGCCAATACAGGCTGTGCTGGCTCTCCGGAATTGCTCTATTACCCTCACGTTTGTAATAAAGATTGCTTTCTAGTGAATGATCAACAGAAACAAATGCTTCCTAATGCATTATTAATGGCAAGCCTCTGATAAGAATATTCTTTAGGATGAAACACGTCTTCTGACCTGGGAGCGTTTACCAAGAAATGGAACAAAATCAGATTATTTGATATGTCAAAATATCTTTAGATTGCAAACACACACGTCTATAGATTATCACATCCACAGCAAGTGCCTGGAAGATGAAAATCACGCCTGTTCTTGTTATCACTGTGGGTTTCCTACCTTAGTATCAGGTTTTGCTCTGTACCACTCTAACATATAACTGAAGGAAAAATATTTCTGTAGTCTACAATAAACCACAATCCTACTTTAAATTTTTATTCCTTACATATTTTCTTGTCTTTTTCTCACTCTGCATTGTGCAGAAAAAACTGGTTTGAAAGTAAATTCTTATCCTATTATCTATTGAGTTGCTGTCATACAATACTCTTTTTCCATAATAAAATGATCCCTGGAAGGGTTTGCTAGAGCTTGCTATTTATTACGTCCTTCAGAAAGTTTACCGTAAGCTCTTTATACAGAACACTGAATGTTTATAAAGTGATGCCCGTCAGTCCTCCTCCCTTTGGATCACCCACAACAATCAATAATTGCAACTGAGATAATTCCTTGATGCTGATTTTTTGGAGGTAAGCGACCTCGCTGTGCAGATTTTGTGTTTTGCCATCTCCAGACATCAGTTTGGAAGTGATGGGTATCACCTGGTCTCTGTTGAAACGGGAGATAAAGGTTGTGGGGAGAAATGGAGACCCTTCATGCTGTATCTCTGAAATCAACGTGAAAGTTTTGAGACCAGCCACAGAAAAGCAAACAAAACCCGTAATACAATGTAAACTGAATGAAAAAACCCACACATTTTTATCTCTGGGCAATCAGTGCAAATTCAGAAAGATGGACGCTACTGCAAGGTTTTTATTGTTTTCCAGCTTTTAAATGACTAAAACCGAAATGGATTTTGACTGCAGGTAGGTTTTGAGCAACTGAAGAGGTTACTGCATCTCGGACAGCCATTACTGCCACCTCCCAACAACCTCAGGAGGTTCAAAAAGGGTCCTGCACCTGGGTCAGGGCAACCCCCGGTATCAGTACAGGCTGGGGGATGAAGGGCCCAAGAGCAGCCCTGCCGAGAAGGACTTGGGGGTGTTGATTGATGAGAAGCTCAACACGAGCCAACAATGTGTGCTCACAGCCCAGAAAGCCAACCGTATCAGAAGAAGCGTAGCCAGCAGGTCGAAGTAGGTGATTCTGCCCCTCTACTCTGCTCTGGTGAGACCCCACCTGGAGTGGTGGATCCAGCTCTGAGGCCCACATAAGAAGGACATGGACCTGTTGGAGTGGGTCCAGAGGAGGCCAGAAAGATACTCAGAGGGCTGGAACACCTCTCCTATGAGGACAGGCTGAGATGGTTGGGGTGGTTCAGCCTGGAGAAGTCTCCAGGGAGACCTCATTGCAGCCTTTCACTTCTTAAAGGGGCTTATGAGAAAGATGGGGACACACCTTTTAGTGGGGCCTGTTGCAATAGGCCAAGGCATAGTGGTTTTAAACTAAAAGAGGGTAGATTTAGACTAGATAAAAAGAAGACATTTTTTACAATGAGGGTGGTGAACACTGGCAGAGGTTGCCCAGAGAGGTGGTAGAAGCCCCATCCCTGGAAACATTCCTGGTCAGGTTGGACGGGGCTCTGAGCAACTTGATCGAGTTGAAGATGCCCCTGCTCATTGCAGGGACATTGGACTAGATAACCTTTAAAGGCCCCTTCCAATCCAAACCATTCTATGATGCCGCAACAGAAAGTGTCTCTGATTCCTACCTGTGGAAGAAGGATGCCAACACACATGAATCACTGCATTTTGCTGGGCCTGTTCACACGCTGCTTCTGGGAAGGGCGTGTATTGCCTCTCCAGGATGGAAGGGTTTCATCTAAGATGGTCCAGAAGGACACTTCCAGCCTCTCAAAAAAACAAGGCAAGGAGGTTGCCAGGTGACTATGTGACCAGCTAAGATGACTCCTAGAAACCTTGGTCTGGAAACACCAGAAGACGACGACCATGTGTATGAGACAGGTCAACTTACAAACTTTTAGACAGTTAACGTCAAAGTGCCACTTCTCTCCCAGAAGAAATGCTCCTGCTTAAACAACATGGCAACATCCCTCCCCAGCCCGACTGATTTTGCAAGCAGCTCCAAAGGAGGCTGTTTTGTTGAGAAAACACCATCGTAACGAGGAATCTGCAAGAGAAGGCAAGATCTTCTCCAAGTATTTTCTGAGAAGTCTTTTTTACTGCAAAGGGTGAGATGCTGAGCCTGCGCAGAGGTGAAGGACTTGGCCGTCATCTCTCAGAACCCAACAGCCCACAGCTCCCATCCTGCCCAGGGAAATGGTGCTGAAGCCCCGCCAGACCCCGAGCCCTCTTTTTGAATCCCAGGAAAACACAAATATAGCATACTTGTATCTGGGATTACAGGTCCTCCTTGAAGTCTCAGCAGCAAAAATCCACCATCAATTAGAAAGGAATAATTAAAAAAAAAAAAGACATCTCTTCATGCTGACTCTGGTTGCATTCACCGCTGTTTCCAGGGGCAGGGAGCTTCGATCATTCATTCATTCATTCATTCATTCCCTGCTTCGTTAAGGAACAACTCCAACAAAGCTGCTGATACAACTGGGAAATCAGAAGATGAGCGGGGAAAGTGACTGAGAAAAAACATTAAGGAAACATGCGCAGTTGTGCCGGGTGGTGGGGGCCGGAGTTAGCGCTTAATAAAAAAAGGGACTGCAAAATTTGCTGGCTGAGATAAGAAATGAATTGTGCAGATGGAGTTCAGATCCTAATGGAAATATTTTCTTACTGGAACAAAATTATTGTTTCTCCTCAAATGAAATACGTTGTCCTACCAACCTTTCATTTCATATTCACCATTCTCCCTTGGTTCTTAGATATGGAATAACATAATACTCAAAAGCTGTTTAAGTTAAAACCCCCCAAATGTCAGCTTGGGTTTTTCCTCAAATTTTTGGATGTATGATTCAATACATTCCCTGCTATTTTTTTGTTTCAGCCCATCTGAAAATTGTCTGTGCTCTGGGTGGGCATCAGATAGCCTACTGCATGCTTCATGGGGCAGTATAAAGCTTTTAGAAAGATGATTTTTCAGATGGCCACGATACTCAAATTGTTGGAGTCATTGCAACTGAATGACAATAACATCTTTATGATATGCCCCTGTAAATTAAGTCTCTGCACTCCGTGTGTCCTCCTGGCTCAGCCTTTGGCTGCACCCTGAGCACCCACCCCAGCGTGTGTAATGGTGTGCCTTGCCTTCAGCCATACTCACAACCCCGGTTTTCTAAATTATTTCCAGCTTCTTCAGGATAAAGGCAGGAAGATGTTCTGAAAGGCTTCTAAAATGATTATGCAAAGCACAGTGAGCTGTGTAATACTTTTTTTCCAGTAAAACTCCCTTTTAGTACGCTGATGGTAATCAACCGTGTTATTATAACTATTCTTGCTCCTTATTACGTATAGGCTGAATGTTTTAAATGGAAATAACATCACCCTGTCCCTCCATGTTTCTTACTTGTGGCACGTCCTTGAAAGTAACCAATGCTCAGGACGCCAAAAGCTGAAGGCTGAGCTCGCCCACGTATGAGATGTGATATGAATAAATCAGTACAAAGTCCATGTGAGCTGCTTCTCTCGCTAGCAGGGGCTCAGGCTGGAAAAGCTTTATCTGCAGCGGAGCTGCCATGCAGCCTTTAACTACCCGTGGTGCCATTTAAAAGTATCAGTTCATTCAGTACATTGATGCANGGGGGGGGGGGGGGAAGTATATTTACTAGGGTGGTTTCTCTTACGGAGTTTGACTTACTGGGAAGGAGTTTCAAAACTCAAAGGAAGCTCCAAAAGTCAAAGAGCTTCAGACTTCATCCTAAGCGTCACTATCAGACTTTTTAGGGCGAATCTCGCTCCTGCGTACCTGATGAAAGCGGAGCTGGGGACCCGCTGCTGTGTGTTTTACACCTCCCTGAGGGTTATCTTCAAATGCCGTTTATTTGTGCTCCGCTGTAGGGCTCTCTTGCTGCAGCTTTGGGCTTTCTGGAGCACCGTTTGGGTCCTGATTCAACTGTCGTTGCCTTCAGAGGGAGGACTCTCACCCTAGAAATAGCCGCTTTCTTCTCCATTACCTCTAGTGATAAAAGGATGGGAAAAATAACCCTAAATGGTAAAGAGCAGGGGCGAAGGGGAGCACGGTTGACTTCATTTGAAAAAACTTATTTCCTATTCTCCTTCTTTGTAACATGGTCTAGAGGAGATGCTGCTTCCCTCTTGCTGCCCCCACCTCCCATGTCTCAGTGGAAACCAAAGTCCCAGCAACTTAAACTGTGCCCCTTCATCCATGTTTTCTGAGCCAACGTTTTGTAAAGCTGGACAAAGACTGACCTGCACATTATCTGCTCCGAATCCAGTAAAGTTTAAGTTCATCAGAAAAGGAAAGAGAGAAATCTCCAGCTTGGCAAAATCTCTGAGCCAATATTTGTAAATAAAGTCTAATTTAATTACCAATATATGTATTTTTTTCAGCTGCCCAACCTTGAAAGAGTACATTCCTGCGGGGATGAAGCAATCGCACTATTTAACACGCAAAATCACCACTCGCCTATCAGCTTATTAATAGGTAGTTTTCTAATTCAGAGGAAAAGGCGAGTTACAGGCAAAGCAGAAGAGCAATAATCCGAATGCGAGCATCTGAAATGCTCCACTGAACTCTACTCCAGGAAACATAAGAAAAGATTTCTTTCTCTTCCCCTCTGATGACAGTTTTCCAGCGCCGCTGGCATCCATCACATGCGCAGAGGCAAATGCTTCCACACTTGGTAATAATCAGAGCAAAGAAATTACGGATTGCAGGAGGAGGAACTACGTTTTGGTTTTTTTCCTCTTGGCTAAAGGCACACTTAAATCTGAAGAGCGCGTGAAGGGAACTCGGTAGTAGCTTCCTCCTCCATTTCCACTTTCCGGGCAGAGCCAGGACTCCCTGCAACTCTTTCACACCACCTGCTTTTCTTGGGCTCTCAGTTTTGCCGTGCCGAGCCAGGGCTGGCTCCCGAAAGGCTACCTAAATCCATCAGCTCCTACCCACCCTTCCCCGCGCCGCCCCTCCGTTACCTATTTGTGCAAAATAATCTTCCAAACTTCATCTCACACCCAACTTCATCGCCAACTATTACTTTGTCCCTAGTATCAAGAGCAAAGTTACTCCCCTCTCACTTTTTGACTCCCGACGTTGTCTGAAAAATAATACGAGACCTGGGCAGAACAGCTTCTCACGGTAGCAGCTAAAAAAGCATTTTCCTTAACGTCATCATGTACTGAAATTAATAAATACACCACTGAAATTAATAAATACACAACAATACAGAGGCAAACTCAGGCACTGCAGGGACTAGGTAGGAAATACATACAAATTATTGTTACAAGGAGAGAGAGTAAAAGCAAAAACAAATGGAAAAGACACTACCAGATGCCTAAAACCAGGCCAGAATATTAATAAATTATTAACATGGCAGGTTTCAGGACAGGTGCTTATCCTTTAGTGTCTCTACAAAATCAGCTTTCAAAAGTCTAAGACATTAAGGCTTAACGAAGCAGAGTACATCGTTTTACAGATGAGACACCACCAGTCAGTTAAACTGCAGGAATAGAAGTGGGGGTTTAATTCAAGCTCCTCTAGGAAAAAGATTTGTTTGAAAAAGGTCAATTAAGCCTTCCACTCGAGTTAATCTCTTCTGTTTATTTAAAAAAAATCTGGAATGAGGAAAAAAATTATGATAGGCCAGCAAAGCAAAATTTTCCTAAGGAGGCACCAAAGCCAAAACCCGCGGGTCAGCTGGGAGAAACACAGGCAGAAATTGCAATCACTCTGCAATTCATACGGGTGAATCACGTGTGGATGATTCAGGCCAAGACATTCTCTGAATTAGCCTAATGAAACATCCTCCTTTAAGGAAGGCAGCAGTACCTGAATCCTTTTCAGCAGAAGTCAGTATTTTAACTTACGAGTCCAGTTTGGAAGGAGTCTCTGTGGCAGACAAGAGTGGACCCGCAAAGAAACTACTTCCATTAGTTTGCATTTTCCTCCAGAAGTAGGCAACTGCCCATCTCTGCCCTCACAGCCCTTCGTGCTGTTAATGGCACCATCGCCATCTGCATATATTGCCTCTAAGCTTCTGAGTCACCAATGGTCATTTAGGTCAATACATTTGCTTCTTCTCCTCTTCTGAATATTGATGGGTTTCAGTGGGGTTTTTTTCCCCCCCCTCTTTCTTTGGTCCCACTGTAACTCATTCTGGGGCTGGGACTGGATGACCTTTAAAGGTCCCTTCCAACCCAAACGGTTCTAGGATTCTATGATTTCTGAGCTTCCTACAGCAAATGCCAGGCAAAACCGCACACTGTGCTGCCCATCTGCTTCCCGCTGCCACCTTCCCCGTCGCCCCGTGTCGCATCCGCTCGTTGCTCTACGTGACCTTTGTGGCAAGGTGTTCTGTCTGTTAAGGCCACCAATCCTGCTCAATCAGAAAACAGCATTACCCCTTACCACAGACATCGTCGTATAGTTTTCTTCAGTGCTAATTGGCACCACGCTCTTTTCCCCGACACAAAACACTAGAAAAAAAATGCATTACATTTTCAGTGTCCAGCCATTCATCGGGCAGGTGGGGGACTGCCACGGTGCCGTGACACCCCCAACCAGCTAACGCATCAACTCACATCTGTTTGCCGTGACTTTGATTGCATTGGAGGATAACTCTTGGGTTTGCTTGTGAAGATCAAAGGTTAGAGAGTCATAATCCTTGTTTGTCCCCACACCCCACTGATTCTTCCTCCCGTACAGGCGAAGAAGAACTCCTCTATAGTTTATGTTGGTACAGGTTGTTCATAAGGAAGAAATTTTTTTATGATGAGGGTGGTCAAACACTGGCTCAGGTTGCCCAGAGAGGTGGTAGACACCCCATCCCTGGAAACATTCAAGGTCAGGCTGGAAAAGGCTCTGAGCAACCTGATCGAGTTGAAGGTGTCCCTGCTCTTTGCAGGGGGCGTGGACTAGATGACCTTTAATGGTCCCTTCCAACTTAAAAAGTCTTTTATGATTCTATGCTCCCAGCACTTCAGAAAACGGCCCGAGGCACATGCATGTAGCAAGGATGCGAGGGACAGCCCCTATAGGGAAACAACCGCGCACAGGACGACAGGGTGGGAGGGAAAAAAGAGGGCTCTGCAGTGGGAAATGCAGGAGCGATGAGGGCAACATGGAAAAAACCACATTGCATTTCTCCGGGAAGACGGGAGCAGTACAGAGGCATCGCCGTGAGCGGCCGGTGGAGGAAGAGGAGGCTGAGCCAGAGGGGACAGATGCAATAGAAAATTGAGTAAGGGAGGAGAGGCCAGGCGAGAAGGAGCTGAATCAGTCAAGCAGCTTTGACTTGACACAGCAGCGAAGGACAAAGCCAGGTGAGCGGCTCTCACAGGGTGAGGAGGAGGATTTGGTCAGCCACGCTTTACATGGGGTGAAGTGACGGTAACGGAATCAACTCGGCATCACGTAGCGACTGCTGCAGGTCCCCTCTGCTGGGTCTGCCCTGCGTGTTCCTCCCAGCACCCCGATCACTCAGAATTGAGTTAATTAGACACAGATCCAGCCTCGGCAGCTCCCTTCCCACAACAGGAGGCCTTCCAAATCCATAAAACCCCTTTGGGCTCAGCTCCTTAGCCCTCTCTCGCTTCCCAGGAAGCAAGACTTTCTAAGATCAGTAACACCACATCTCCATCTCCACCTGTGGCCCCAGGAACGTCAGGAGCCACTTGGCACATGTGGGTAATCCTTGTGTCTCTGCAAAAACATGCTTGCAATTGGTTTCTAGGAAATTTCATTTATGTAGGAGCGGCTAAAGGGGGCTCACCTTCTGCACAGATTTATCAGTACCAGTGCAGTTCTGCCAGGGTTCGGTAACGAACTTCCACCCATTTGGATTACATGTGCTTTGTCCCAGCTCTGCATTTCTTTAAAGGAAAAAAAAAAATCTGCTTTCACAGCTGCCTCCATGGAAACAGCAACTCTGTGGTGTTGGCGATGCTCCAGGCTCGACGGGCTTGGTTCAGACGTGGAAATCTGCATTTCTTGATCGCAGAGCGCTGAAACCTCAAGCCGGGATCCCAGAGCCCAGCCAGGTCTCCCCTGGCTCATTCGTCGTCACTGGCACAGTTCCTGCGGGTCACATCTCACACTTGGCAACATCTGTGCAAGCCTACTGCTCAGGAATGGGCCGTGATGCTCAAGAAAGTGGCAGGACTAGACAAAGCTTTTAACTCGCACAGTTCGTTAACTCCAGCAGCGCTAATGCAGTTCCCGGACTACCAAAGTAGCTAATAGGGATGAAAGTAAGTGTTCAGTTTTTCCCCTGTAATGAGCTTTGAGGCCAAACATCCAGTAAATTTAAATGAAATTAAAAGCCATTTTCTCCAATTTTCATTGTGAAAAGCTTGCTTCCACATGCACTCCGATGGATTTGGCCCCCTACACCCTGCTGCATCCCCCAGCAAGGTCACGGCTGGTGGGAAACTGCAGCAACACCTACACCATTCCTGGGCTCATCTTCCAAAGGAGGATTAACGATTCCTTTGGCCTGTCAGAGCATCCCCTAATCCACAGCTTTCAGACTACCGAAGAGGACGCACAGCAGCTGCGCAACCAGAGCGCAGGTAGAGAAGAGAGGATTTGCCCTCTGGCTTGGGAAAATGGGTCCAAGTGTAATAAAACGCAGAGCTCTTCTATAATCATTTGTTCAGCTCCATAAATCCCAGGGCACAAATCAGGCTGTCAAGGAGAGCCAGCTGTGCAGGAGCTGTGTGGGAGCTCCTCTGCAGGAGGAAAAAAACCGCTGCGACCACCTACGGCATCACAGCGCCGCTGGGGAGCCGGTGCTCCTCCGGTCCCACGTCGATTTGCTGCCACTATAGTACCACTAGTGGTAGTACTATAAATACCAGCAGAGTGAGGCTCGGTGACAGCTTGTGGTGAATATTAGGGAAATGTAAAATTCAGCAGTCCCTAATTGCCCTTCAGTCAGCAGTATCTGTTTAAATTACTGTTATTAGGGCGAAGATCTTGAAATTGCCAACGTAAACACAACCGAGGGCTGCAGACGCTGTGGCTTTCCACCAGCAAATATTGTACTTGCTGCTAAATGTTTTCCCTTTCCATACAGGAACGCCACCTACGACAGCAGACACCCAGCGATCAGCAGCTGCTGTGGGGTTTGCAGGAGGGTGTGTTGCGAGCCAGGAGAGAGCTGGCGAAGGAGGAGAAACACATGACGAGGGCCCTGGAGAGCTCACGAAGGAAAGGCTGAGCACAGACCCACCTCAGGGATGAGCTGACCAGGAGGTCTCATCCCATGATAGACTCAGACCCGTGTGCGCCAGTGCTCGTGGCTACTGCTGGTCAAAGAAACATCTCCTGCGAGGCCAATTGCTTAACCCAGCTGGGAAGGGAAAGCACTCATCCTGCTAGTAACGATTAAAAACAGTTATGGAAAAGATGTCAAGAGAGACCAACAGAAAGATCAGCCATGCGTCGGATGAAAACTGAAATACATCTTCTTTTAAAACAGACACAGCTTATTTGTCAAAAATCCCGTTTAGGAGGATCTGAAGTTACTTATGGGCTTGGGCTGAATTCAGCTATCTTCTTCCTCAGAAATGCAGGCATTGCTTATGAAACAGCTGCGGAGGAGGAAAAAGTGACAACACCACTCCCATGCCAAAAGGCTATGCAGTTACACTGCTCAGCTAGGGTGGGAGAAGCAGGTCCAGATCTCTTCAAGGTCTTATTCAAAGCAGCCATTTAACAGGATTTTCAGAAGGAGTCTCACCACTATCTCTAAGCATTCTGGTATTGGTGTCTCTCAGGGCCTCCTCAAACCACTGAGATGTGCACACAGACCGAGGCTGGGACCTGGGTCAGCCACCCACCAGCAGTACAACTCAGTTTTTTCTTTCCTTCTCTGCCAAGAATGGTGTCCATCCCTCCCAGATTTGCTGCTCAGGATCCCAGACCCAGGAACCATGAAGCATGCTTAGAATCACAGAATTCTGTTGGCCAAAGCCAACAGAAAGGAGAAGTATTTCTGGCAGGATCAAACGCATCTGTCCCTATGCCGTTGGCCAACACAAGGTTCAAGACCCATCCACCAGCACCAGCAGCCACTGCTGGGTACCAGAAGCCCTCTGTACCCCACAGGATGAGGCTTACACCTTGGCATCCCACCTCAGAGAGTCACACAGGTTGACTCTGTCCCTCAGCCGCAACCTCTGTACCCCACAGGACGAGGCTTACACCTTGGCATCCCACCTCAGAGAGTCACACAGGTTGACTCTGTCCCTCAACCGCAACAATACATGCAATGAGCAATGGTAACCATACACGGGGAAAAACTCTGAATGCTTGGTAAAAACACCGCCTGTGCAGAAAGGGAAAAGATCTTGAGTCGACATGAGGCTTTGCACATCACTGAAGCTCAAGTAGCTGCAAAATCTGGCCCAGAATACCTTTTACTTGGTTATGTGCTTGCATCGCAAGGGATTCTTTTAGGATGCATTTCTAAACCAGGCGTCGTAGCACCAACACCCCCAGCTCCGCCAAGGAATTATGCTGATTTAACTCTTCTGAGGGGCTTTGTCTGAACTTAGCTTAATTGATGTCAAAGAGCCAAACTCATCCCCGTTATCATAAAGACTGTAGGTACAGCTACCGAGCAAGAGCTGCATCGGCTGCACATACGATGCAGTCCCTACCCCAGATGGCTCACTGCCTACATAGACCAGGCAGAGCAGGGAGAAAAACCGAGTGGGACAAACCCCATTTGACCACATGGTCAAGTTATTTGTCAATATCTCCTCAGGAGCCTGGGTCTGATTTCAGACCTTTGAGTCCATCTCTTCCCATGTGAGCATTTCCCTGGCAAAACCCAAACTTGGAGGCACAGATCAGGTCTGAGGCTGAAGCCCCTGATGAGAGTTGAAGCCCTGACCCTACCCACACACAGGCATGACTTTATTCCTGCTCTTTGGTCTTACAAGGGTTAATGAGACTACCCCTGAGCTCAAAGCCATGCAACTATCAAAGCTCACAGGACCAACGTCTGATTTTCTTCTCCGATGCAAAAAGGGGCTTAATTTGCCATACGTTTTCTCAGGAAGGTAATTGTCTTTTTGGAGCTGCTCTTTGCTGTAGGTTCTGACTATTTCAAATGTTTTCAAAATGCCACTGCTAGAGCCACTTTAAAAAGGACCGATAAAATGAATATTAAAAATGACTTGCGCGTAACTCATGGCCTCTAGACACCATTTCTTATTTGACTGGCAAACCAAGCGGTCATGCATTTTACATTGCTTTCTTGTGTTCTTAGAAGCGACGTGCTACTTTAGGAACGGCGTGTCTGTGCTGCACGTGTACGTCTGCCAACACACAGCTCTCCAGCAGACAACCCGACGCCAACACAAAACCAGCCTCATCACCTGGGATGGGACGCAGCCGTCTGCCGTCTCTACCTGGGAGGGAAATCAGAGAGTTACAACAGATTTATAATCAGGCTGAATCAGATCAGGGAAGGATCCCTGTAATATCTGTCCAGCCACAAAATGGTCTACTTAATCTTTGGCTTTCACAGAATGGCGGGGGTTGGAAGGGACCTCTGGAGATCATCTAGTCCAACCCCCCTGCCGGAGCAGGGTAACCCAGAGCAGGTTGCACAGGAACGCATCCAGGCGGGTTTTGAACATCTGCAGAGATGGAAACTCCACCACCTCTCTGGGCAGCCTGTGCCAGGGCTCTGCCACCCTCAAACTAAAGAAGTTCCTATTCATGGAACTTCCTATGTTGAAGTTTGTGCCCGTTACTTCTTGTCCCATCACTGGACACCACTGAAAAGAGCCTGGCCCCATCCTCCTGACACCCACCCTTTAAGTATTTATAAGCGTTGATAAGATCCCCCCTCAGTCTTCTTTTTTCCAGACTGAAAGACCCAAGTCCCTCAGCCTTTCCTCATAAAAGAGATGTTCCAGTCCCCTCATCATCTTGGTAGCCCTTTGCTGTCCCCTCTCCAACAGTTCCCTGTCCTTCTTGAACCGGGGAGCCCAGAACTGGACACAGCACTCCAGATGCGGCCTCCTCAGGGCAGAGTAGAGGGGGAGGATAACCTCCCTCAACCTGCTGGCCACGCTCTTCTTGATGAGCCCCAGGATGCCATTGGCCTTCTTGGACATAAGGGCACATTGCTGGCTCATGGTCATCCGCTTTGTTTGTTTTGGATACATTATGCCCACCAGCAATACTTGGGGCACATCTCGTTAGGGCGGGCACCCACCATTGCAATTTTCTTTCAAAACCACAGACTTGCAGGCATTGAGCAAAACTGGGCCCCCACCAGAAGGACCTTCAAAGGTTTTTTTTTCTGCTAAGAGCAAAACCACATCCCTGCTGAGCCCAAGGGCCCCAACTGCCCAAGCCCTGGAGCTTTATTCATGGGTTAATTCTTTCATCAAGATTATTTCATCAAGGTAGATTAGTTTCTGCACATTCCACCCAATAAAAATGGATCATTCGCTTAAAGTAATCAAACTATAGTAAAAAGTTGAAGTGTCTCATAAGAACTGTCTTCTACAATATGCCACGTAGGAAGGTACATAAATTAAACAAAAAACAGATGAAAATCTAAGTATCAAAACTTTCAAAATAAATCCAGGACAACATTATATTTTATACTTAATTAAATATGTCCGAGTCAATATTTACTAACAGTCAGGTCTCAAGCCCCTGGTTATAATGAGATTGACTGTAATTTTAAAATATTTGTTTTAGACACTCCATACTACCTAATATGTGATTTATACCACACTTGTGGAAAAGGTCTCACACAATTGGTGTGAGACGATTTGCATGACATATAAGCAGATTCCTGAATTCATAACTGGGAAGGCTATTCTTAAAAAAAAAAAAAAAAAAAAAGGAAAATAATCCCATTTACAAGCTTTTATTACGGCAAAGCACTGCAGAGTGTTTAAGATGGGTCACGTCTCCATCAGTAACATGAACATCAGGCCTTAACAACATTCACCTCAAGAAACCAATGAGATCTACCTCTCTTGTTCAGTTTTCAGAAGTTTCACCAACACTCCTAATGTAAGTTATACAGGAAAGGGAATATTGTAATATTTTCCTCAATGGATTTGAAGAATGGAGACCCAGACTGGTTTAATTAAGGTTAACTAATCAAGTTCTACTTCACAGAATTAAATTTAACCACCTATGAGAGTTAATAGGTCAAAAATAATAAACCGCATGAGAAGAATGAGAAAGCCAGTCCAAAAGGTCCCAGAGTCAGTAATACGGTTACTAAAGTCCCAAAGTCTGGCATACGTGGAACGGATAGGAAAACAGAGTTATTTGAAGACCCACATCCACCCAAGCAAAAGGCTACCAGGAAAACAGCAGGAAAATCAAGGAAGCGGAAATTCAAGCATCAAAGATTTTCCAAGCAGAAAAACGTTTAACTTTGGAAATTTTTATTTTTTAATTAGTTTCGTGAAGATTGAAGAGTAAAGGCTGAAAATAAGATTCATGCAGCAGGGAAGAAAATACTTAGGAAGCTGAGGATACAGTACGACGCGCACATAACGAAAGGCAAAACAAAAAAAAAGAGATGATAAAATTTGCTGGAGAACCTTTTCTGTGGTTTTCCTCCTGAATGACATTCGGACAAGTCATGCAATATATCCCTAACGACTATTGCAATGAGAGGTCATCATAAAGAGAGAGGACAAAATGTATCAGAGAAGCACATGGAAGGAACCTCAACTCTTAGCTCAAAGATCCCAAAAGATACAAGAGGCTAAAAATAACAGAGCAACGGAGAAGCTTAAGAAGAACCAAAGCACTTGAGAGCTTTGCTTGCTGCCTTTTTGCTGACGTTAAATGCCATTTCTTTTAGGATATTTTAATTTCTTCTTGAGAAAAGCAGCGATTTAAATTGCCAGAAAATAACATGTTTACAGGGGGCTCAGAGACGTGTCCTAGAAATTAGGAACAAATAGTTTTAACCCCATTTATTAAAGGTTAATGGGCATTCTTTACAACTATTCAATCACTTCCTTTTCAATTCTTTCAATACCTTTACAATTACACACTCACATCAGACAATCTTTGTCACATCAAACACTGATGTGATAGAGAAATAAAGCTTACTCCCATTGAAACCATAAGACACAGGTATAAATTTAAGATTAAAACTTAAGGAAAAAGAAAAAAAAAAAGCTATTTGAGATCAGTGGATAACCATTTTCAATTCCACCTTCCAGTCTCAAATGTGATAATTTTTTTTGAGTAAAAACAGATTTAGCATCCTCAGCAGCCTGCAGCACAACCTCCTCCTCTAAATATCTGCAGACGCCTTGAGCCTCAGCACGGGAGGGCTGGATGCGGCCCCAAGAGTGAACGGAAGCAGGGACGTACCTCCCCGGACCCACAGGAGAGACAGTGGCCATTCCTGATTCCCCTCCCGCCACGGCGGGTGTAACCCCTGGCCCATCTGGTCCCACCATCCCTCCCCGCGGGGTCATAGCCACAGAGCTGCTTTCCACCCTCTCCGTGGGCGCTGACTGACAGGTGCACAGCAGGGGGATACTGAGCCTCTTCCGATGATTATCTTTTGCTCCCCAAGAATGATTTCGTTTATTGAGGCTGTTGCTAAGAGTCTTCAGCTTAGTCAAGCTTTTTGCTCCCGATATAGAACCCGGTGGGTGCATTTTTGTTTCACTCAGGTCAGGTGAGACCACAGGGAATCATTCATGTGTCCGCAGGAAAGAACTGCAAAGCCTTTTGAATGAGCTCACGGGTTTAGGATCTCAGTAAGGTCCAGTTCAACAGTCAGGGCAGAATCACAGAATCATAGAATGGTTTGTGTTGGAAGGGATCTTAAAGATCGTCCAGTTCTAACCCCCTGCCATGTGCAGGGACACCTCCCATAGACCAGGCTGCTCAAAGCCCTGTCCAACCCGGCCCTGAACACCTCCAGGGATGGGGCAGCCACAGCTTCTCTGGGCAACTTGGGCCAGTGTCTCACCACCCTCACAGTGAAGAATTTCTTCCTAATATCTAATCTAAATCTCTCCTCTTTCAGTTTAAAACCATTACCCCTAGTCCTATGGCTCCACTCCCTGATAGAGTGTCCCTCCCCAGCTTTCCTGTAGCCCCTTTTAGGTTACTGGAAGGGGCTCTAAGGTCACCCCGGAGCCTTCTCATCTCCTGGCTGAACAAGCCCAACTTTCTCAGCCTGTCTCCAAACTTACTTGCCTGCCCCCCAGGATGAGACTCCACGGGAGCTTCCCCCCGCCCCTCCATTCTCAAGCTCAAGAATAAAAATAATGAATCCCCCTCTGCCATTAGGATGCCTCGAAATACACACTACTGCCCAGCACATGCCCATGTGTACATACACACGAGATGCACATAAATACACAGACATGTGCGTACACACAGTCACGCATGACCAGAGCCAGCTTTAATCAGGTTTCTTGTGCCTGAACCATGGGCTCGGCTTCATTCAACTTTCCCTCTGGTGTCAGAAGGGTGGGAAAGTTGTTGTGAAAACCAGAAATCTGAGATTCTCCATCGCTTTGTTTCAAGATGCAGAGCTTTGAAAAACACCCCACATTACTGTGACCCTCACGATCTCCCTGCGTGCTTCCAACGCAAAAAACAGAAGGCAAGTTTTGCTCTGTTTCTTCCTAATGCTGCCAATTTTTCTAACACCACAGAAAACTCGTTTGCTGTCGTGATGTCTCCTCCACTACTTCCAGCTCGCTATTTCCAGCCAAAGGGCCTCTCACATGGACTAGGTCCATGAAAGCAGGGACAGGGGAGCCCTGTGAGACCCAATGCTGCCAAGGCCCCTCTGCAGCAGGACCTGCAATGGGTCTAGCTCCAAAAAAAACCTTGCAGCCTTACTCCCATCATCACCTTCAGCTGATAAATTTGGCTGATCTGGGCCCACGGGTTCAAAAGTTCTCGAAGGGAGGGATGAAGATATAAACAGAGCATGATCACATAAGCCTCCTTAGGAAGTCGGGCTAAAAAGAGATTTGACTTTCTAAAGTGCCATGATACGGTATATTAAGACGGTTTCAAGACAGGCGTGCAGGACGGTAAGGGGATCACTGTCTCCGTTTGGGCAGCAACAAATAAACCCTTTGTATTATGTGTCCTGCAGACAGCTTTCAGGGGAACACAAATATTGTACAATATAAGCTGTGGGGTAAGCTGGAGCCTGGGCTGGTGGAGATATCAACAACCCACCTGCTCCAAATCAAGCAGGTTTAAAGCCGGCCAATGGTGGGAAAAGTCTTTTAAAATATTTAAAAGATGACTCTGTAGCCAAGAAGGTACTATGCGTTGAGCAAAGGCTCAAAAACACCCTCAACATGTTGGAGATGCCGAGATCCCGGATTTCTGCAGTAAAGAGAGAGGTGCTCTCTCATCCTGCCAGCATTATGCATCCTTGCAGCACTGTAGAGGTATTGATTTAGTAGCACCAGAGAGATCTCAAAACATAGCATAATACAGACAAGGCCTGGGAAACCAAGGTACTGATGTGCATCAATTACCCCAGTCCACGTGGGCAGCAGATCCCCTTCCACCAGACGCAGTATCAGGTGTACTGGGAGGACTCGCTAGATAGACCCAGCAGGTCTGGGTCTTCTCGGCTTCAGCGGGGGACGGCGAGAAGGCTCTCCGCTCTCTTCTTCCTCACAGCATGGAGGGGAGGAAATGAGAGCAGTGAAATTAAATGAAGGTAAACAGAAGATCTTGCTGGGCAGGAAGGCTGCTCCTGCCAGGGAGCAGAACCGCAGCCTGGGAGATGTATCCCAGAGACAGTGCCCGATGGACCTCGGCAGGTCTTGCTCAAAGCCTTCAATGATTTCCCAGCCGCTTTGAACAGGCAACAAACCCCCAGATTTCCACTGGGAGGATGGGGATCACTGCACTATTGATAATGACAGCGCCCGGTCCCCACCTGTATTTGATGGAAGCCATGATAACCATCCCCGCTAGCCCTGGGATGCAGCAGTGTCAGCATCCCTTCTCCACCTCCCCTTCTGCTTTTATTTTGTCTATAAAAACAAGTTTGCACTCCCTGGTGCTATTTTTATACTGCATTATGACTCCTTCCCACCCGGTTATCCACATAATTGCAGCCACCCCAAGATTATGTTAATGGTTTAAGTACCGTGTTTAAATAAAGAGATAACAAACTCATAGTGGAAGCTGGGTGACGAGTGTTGTCTGTTTTCCCCAAATTAGGGAACAATTCTCTACAATTACATTGTCCCTAACCCTGTTGTAATTAGCGCAGTGCAGTCAAAACCAATTAATAAGGATGGTGTTAAAAAGGTCTAATTTGTCTAAACAGGATAGTCTATTAGCGAACAAATTACATATTGCCCTTAGGAAACAAGACAACACAACTCCGCGTAATAGTGAAAGTTGATATAAAAGCATTTACTGAAGACTTCAGTCGTTACCAGCCCCAGTTCGGCCCCAGTTCAGCTCCCACACGGAGACTGGAGACGCGTCTATACATCCGCAGGTAACGTCGCATCCGACTCACTCTTAAGTCTTGGTTTCTATCCATCTCCCTCACGCTCTCACAAAAAGAGAAATTTTTTCTTGTGAAATATTGACAGAACCCATGCAAATTCTGCGAAAAGCCTATAGTTTGGCATTTTCCTCTGGGGAAAAAAAAAAACTAACCGAAACAAAACAAAGAAAACAAAGATGCTCAGGTGGGAAAAACCTGGTCGGTGCCAGGAAAAGAGGCCGCTCCTGCCGACCGCCGTGTCTGTGGGCTGCCAAGGAAGAGAGGGCTTTGGAAAAGCCACTACTTTCCGAAGTTTCTGCTTTTGGGGAAAGCTGGGCTCCGAGCAAGTCCCTTTTCCTTGCAGGTGCACACTTAAAATGGGGATAACGCTTCCAGCATGTCCCACTAAGGCAAGCACAGGATCGTCTCAATGGAATTGATTTTTTATTAGCCAAGTCAGTGAAGCCATAATTATTATAGCCCTCCCGGGCTGATAGCTATCAGCCATTTATAGGGCAGTGGGGAGATAAATACAGCATTTACGCGTACATATAATCATTTTATTTCTGTATTAAATATTCATTTCCAAAGGGTTTCCCAGCACGCGCAGGATTTATGGAATCACTGCAGCAACCAGTGCCCGGTGGCTGGGATGGCTGTGGAGCAGGCTGCTTGCAAACGCCTGCCTTTGCCTTCACTCTGCCTGCTGCTGCCTTGCTCGGCTTCAAAAAAATAGTCATTTTTCTTAGTAGTACCCTAGTTTTCCTTCTTCTACTTGCACAGCGTATCCATCGGTGCCACTATTTCGCATTTCTCTCTCCTAAATATCAAAACATTTTAAAGTTATCCTGGCTGTTTCTCAGCTTGTGGCGCTCTCATCCCTATGTTTTTTGGCTGTTGCCTTTCCAAGACATCTCGGGACTGGTGGCAGATGCCTAAAGGGCTACTGCCACTCACTTTAATGACCACATTTGTACTTTTATGGGGAATCCCGGCTATGGCATCACATCCACACCCGCGGGGAACATCCTTCAACTCCTCGAATGCCAGCGGCTGCCACCAGATGTCCTACAGTGAGATATTATTACCGCATTTCACCCAAAAATCGCTCTGATCCTTTTTTTCTTTTTCGGAGGAACAAATACGAACTTGCAGCTGTACCTTAGCACAATTACTTTGCCCTAAATTAACTAAGTGGGAATTATACACAACTTTGAAGAACAAACACCAATCTGGAGAATACTGCCAAGCCAAACAGAGGGGCATTATTATTATAATAACGAGCTTCTCCAAAGCACAGGAGTCCACGCAACCCTCGCCCCAGCATTTTGCAGCAGCTGGTTTTGCAGGGATAAATATAGCCTCGTGGGCAGTTCCATCTGCTGNAAAAAACCCAACCAAAACCAACAGGAAACCTCCCCAAATCTATGTTTTGCTCCAGGGATGATACATTCATTCTCCCAGCTGGCTTCTAAGTCACTCAGCCTCCCAGATTTATGTGAAATGGTACTTAAAAATACTTCTTACCGTTAGCTGGAGAGGGAGAGGGGATGAGACAGCAAGAAAAGAAAGAGCATCTACTGTGAGACTACTGAAAAGCTCAAAGTTTACTGCAAAGGGCTGGAAAGAAACCTACCTGGGTTCTACAGCAGAAAATCCTGACAGCCTGAGAACAGCATTTTACACAAGAAGTCTCCTCCTGTGACGGCAGGCGCAGGACACGCAGCAGGTCAACACAAATGCCCCAGGCCCCGCTTAGGAAGCGGCTTCAGATGAATTCAAGCAACGTTTATTCCTGACAAAGCCCATGACAACGCCCATTGAGTAGTTTTATGGGACCCCTGGGACTAAAGCACCCCACAATCTTTATGTATGATGTTCTTTGGTATCCAAAAGCACAAGCAGCCCTTTTTTCCCCCTCCCGCAGACAGGAAAACAGCCACAAATGAGATTTTGAAGGGAAGAAGTGCTGTTTCTGGGATGTAGCAAAATTAAAACAAGCGAACAAAACCAACCCCAAACCCCCTCACATACGTGTTCCCTGGAAGCGTCGCTTTTGCTTTGGATGGCTTTGGGGCAAGGCGTAGTCTGTGCAAACTACGGTTTCTGCAAACTGGCTAAAAAGCAAGTTTCCAGCACTTCTCGGGCGGAAGATGCCGAGCTCCATCCTCCGGGGCTGCAGCTTGGCTGTGAAGCACAAAAACACGCTCGTGTAACTCCCCATATGTTAAGATAAGCAAAATACCTATTTGCAGTTCCTGCCAAAACCTCTGAAGATGACTCTGCGCTCAAAGCACAAAACCCCTCATCAGATCCCGCAACAGCTCAGGGTTGGGTTTTCTAGAGCTGCTGCCCTTTTCCAAAGAAAGTATAAACTCTCCCTTAATTGAATTTGACAATTGAAAAGTAAAGCGATTTAAAATAACAAATGGTTCCCCAGCTTTCCCTGCAGCAAGGTTAGAGACACTTAATTGAACTTCAGCTTAGCTGCCAAACCAGAAAACCAGCAAATAAGAAAGCGTTGGGAATACCTGGGTTTATTAAGTTAGTAACTCATCTTTCTCCAGGAGTAGCTCTGCGCTAACTTTTTTTTTTCTGTTTTTTTAATTGCTGAAAAAGCAATGAAAAGTGAAAACTATCTGGGACTACAAGGACTGCGGAGGTACCTACAGAACTGGTGGCAGCAGCCGGTAACAAAATGACCCTGTAAAAACCTTCAGGAGACCAGAGCACAAGCTCCCCGTGTTCCAGGGGATATTCCGCTTAAGCCACATCAATACAAAAAGGAAAAGCAACACACGCAAGCTTGGAAGCGATTTCATCCCTCCCATACGTCGCAGCTGATGAGATGGATCCTGGAACAGCTTTGGGGTCAATCTCGGCAAGAGGGTGTTGAAAAACTGGAAAGGATATGGGAGACAGCCGTAAAAGTTATTGGATGGGAGAAAAATGTCTTATAATAAGAAAGTTGGGAGCTCAATCTGTTCAGCTTGTCTAAAGAAGACCAAGAGGTAACTTGATTATAGCATAAAACCCCCTTCACAAAGGAAAATACAGCGCAAAAAAAGGGCTTTGTTATCTCTGCAATAAGGAATAAAAGGAATCGCCGGCTGAAAGCTGAAGGCAAGGAAGAGCCAACGAGGAAAGTATTTTTATACTATGAATCATTAAACTCTTGAACAGGCTATCAAGTAGAGCAGCAAACGTGTAACGTGCCCTGTGCCGAGGCGAGCGGGTGGAGACAGAGCCGCTCACGAAATGCCGGAGCAAGGACAAAAGTCATTCAACAAGTCACTTCTGGATTCACTTTCTGAATCTACATGATGAACCCAGCATCTCGCGTGGACAAGGTGCGGCACAGGATGTACTGTAACACGCTCAGCCATATAAAAATGGAATAAATCTTCCTTTCAAAAGCCAGTTTCTAAGAAATTTGGAAATACGGGTAGCATCCTTATGGCCTGATTTTATTTGAGGCTTTCAGTGCAGTTGAAATTACAACAGATAATAAAGAAATACGTCCTCTTAATTGTCTTACCACAGTGCTGACCACCTCTGGAGAGGTCCAGGGCATCGCTTTCGGTGCCACCAGACTTCTGGAGCACCCTGGCAAACCTCTCTTTGCTGCTGCTGGGAACCAGCTTGAGCTTTGTTGGCTCGGTTGAGTTTTCATCGAGGCAACAGTAGGGACAGTTGATTGCAACTATTTCCCTTCTTTGCTTCCCCACTTGCAAAGTAATTATTGAGGGATATTAAAACACACGAAGTAAAAAAAACGTTTGCGCTACCTTTTTTCCTCCTCCAAGAATCAGCCAATGTTTTTCCCCACGCAGCACCAAAAAGAGCATCTCTTATGCTGCTTATTAATGTTTAAACATGTTTATTTCAAGCGATAGCAGTGCTCTTTGATAAGTAATGATCCAGGTAAAATAAAAATAGCTAACACAGGAAAACAAGATTGTTTGGCTGCTCTTCTGTCAAGCTGTTCTCAGAAGTCCAACAATTAAAGGAGAACGTATCCATGCTGGAAAAGCTCAGCGAAGCAGGAGAAATAACAGTTATGAGTTAGGAAACCCTTGGAGCTACATCCTCCCCCTGATCTCGGCACACGTGTTGCTTGGGAATTTGGCCAGCAGGTTCGTCACTCGGCCGAGATCGAACCACACAAATTGTCCAAGATCGAACGCTGATCCCGTGAGACTTTCTTGAGAGCAGCACTCGATTTCAGCGGTGCAGCACCAGGATTCATGTTTAGAGATTCATTTAAAGACCTCATTTTGCAAAATACTTGCTCATTAGCACTAACTAACCGGTGATTAAATAATCACATACTTTAATCGCAGATACCAGACAGTTTCCTCTGCCTGGTCTCTGAATTAAAGGGAAAAATTCTCCCATGTTGGGCAGCGGCTCTACGAGGCCCAAGACATCCCATCAGTCTTCTGGTGAGCTCTCACAATGCACTGAAATGTATTTCTATCCTCCCCCAGTAAATCTCAACGCTAAAAGGTAGGCGGCTATCAGGCAACAGTAAAACAGTTTACCCAGTGCAGTTCATCCAAATTTTACGACCGAGACACAGAGCACTTTGCAGAGGTGGCTTAAAGCTACGGATGCTCGTACTGAACTCCTGCAATGTTTGCAATGATTCAAAATGATTTAATGACACATCTGCTTTGGGTTTATATTTTTCCGAGCAGCGGGGCGTCGGGAGAAGCAAGTATATGAGCTTCCTCCTCTGTTCTGAGTCCCACTTCGCAATTTCGATGCGGAGGGCACGCTCTGCCCTACAGAGGCATGGGAGGGAGGGATGGATGGATGCTCTCCAACTTCCTTGGTGCAACGGGGTTTGTGGGAACCCCAGCAATAAAAACAACACATACTGCTGATGACAGCCAGTAAGGAGGCAAAAAACCCCCATTTAATATGTTAAGGTGGGGATTTCCAGAAAGTCCTACAGGAGCCAGATCATCCTGACCTGAATTTCAACAGGAGCTGGAAGTCCCAGCCCAAAGCTCCTGCTCTTTCTGCCAGCACCACGTCGGTTCCCTTAGAGCTGTGAAACAGGGACCTCAGCCCTCTCCCAGCAAAGGCAGGGATTCCAGCAGCAGGGTGATGCTTTGGGAACAGGATTATACGAAGATTTTGTCTGCAGCTACTAACTCCAGTACCAAGCGACCCAGGAGGAAGGTTTTTGTGGAGCACCTTGCCTTCTCCCCTGGCTATATACGGAACCCGTGTCCTCATACAGCCCCTCTGACACAGGTTTAAGATTGGTGGCCAAAACAGGCTGTGTTAGTCCTGCCTAACTATTGCAGAGGTCTGTGCTTTGCCTAAGGCTCATTTAAGCCTCATTAAAGCCCTGAAACAAGGCTTGAAATGCAGTTGCTGCAGCGCACAGGATTAATGCCGGTCCTTCTGCAGAGGGGTGAATGTCATTCACAGAACTGTGTTAATTCCTGATTTGAATTTAGATGATGTTTTTAAATAAGAAACAAGCTCAGAACATCCGCTGGGAATCTGTGACTTGGATAAACCTCAGTAAGTCACTAAATACAAGTTACTACTGGAAAAGTGCTCAGACTGCAGTGCTGGCTATGTAATAATAATAATAATTAAAAAAAAAGAAGATCACTTCTAGAGAATAGAGAATAATGGCTTCAGATTGCATATTATGGGCACGGCTGATGCATTCAGAACAGTACGACAGCATTAATGAGCTCAAGATCAGCAAGCTCAATCTACAAAATATACTCCCATGAAGGAAGAGAAGAGGAATGGGAAAGGAGGAGGCTCTACCCAGGGTTTTCCTCCAAAAGGCACTTTTCTCAAAGGAAAACAGCAAGAATTGGGAGAGGGAAGTCCCTGGGGCAGACCGGATCAGGACAACAGTGGTGATGAGACAGCAAAATTCCGTGGCTATTCCAGCTAAAGCCTCCCAGAGCCGATACTTGCTGTTGAGTGCCCTCGGCAACTCCTCCTGCAGTCAATGGGTGGTAACAAAGCTCAGGCAACACCAGACTCCCCAGAATTTTGGCACACCTAATTTACCAGCATATTCCGATTAACCCATTCTTCAGGATGATTTTCCGGACCCCAATAAGTAGTAGCTGGAGCAGCAACTACAACAAATACCCATCCGTGATGAGCAGCTAAGAGGAGCATCCCACCACGGCCCCTGGCTGCCCCATCAACACCACGAGCCTCTTTCACAGGTCCTAGTTTCTTTAGCTTATTTTTTAAAATGTAGGAAAAAAAGAAAAGAAACCTGATTCCACGCCATCTTCCATTGATGTATCTATTCAAAACCAACACGAAATCTTCACATTCATACTTTTCCCTGCACAAACAATTCTAAGATGGTGAATCTCCAACAGATCTCCCCAAACCGGTGGTGTGTTGAAATAAAAGACAGTCCCTACCATTTATCTAGAAGGTGGTGGTGGTGGAAAAGTCTCCCATGAATGGAAAGGAAGTTTGGCATCTTCAACTGGATTAGCACCCAGCCCACATCTTTACATCGCTCAAAGCATGAGAAAGGCTTTCCAGAGAGAGAAAGCGGCAGCTGCACCAAAGAATTAGATTTAAAATACACTTACTTTCAAAGTGGGCGAAAAACGTCTTTTAACTCCTAATCTTTCATATTGCGGACTTGCGTAAAATGGATGTTCTTTTCTTTTAAAAAGTCATGCAATTTAATGTGATGCTTCCCAGCAGGCTGCATCTGTTTTAAATGTTCGCATTCAAAATGTGAAACTGCTCCCTCCTCCGCCTTAATTTTATCTAGAATTATGAATACTCCATTTGCTTAAATGTATCTTGAACAGATGAGCCTCAGAAAACCAAAACCTTAATCTGGGACAATGTCCTGCATCCTTCGGGATACACGATGTTTGGGAAATGCCATGGAGGGACTGGGTAGCTGTGGTCCACCCAAGTATCAGCAGCGTAAGGAGGGAGAGGAGCCTGCAGACAGAATTTAGGGTGATGTGTGATTTGGGCTGTTCTCTGGCTGAAACACCACAGTAAAATCCTCTGAAATGCACAAAACATGGATGAACAAGCAGTTCTGGAAGAGATTCAAAGCAACGGGGACTCCAGCAGGCTCCTGGAGCAGCTCAGGCCTTGCCAAGGAAGGGCAGCGTCCTCTAGGCAAACCAGGGTCAGGCTCTGGCTTGGAAAATTCTAATGATTAAGGGAAGCATTAAGAGTGGGAATGAGGGAAAACTGAAAAGCACACTGCAGGGTAATGTTTCCTCTGGGAGCGAATGCCATAAAATCTCTAATTTCAAAGATAATCAGAAATTGGTAACATTTGCAAAAAAAGAGACAAACAGTCCTTAGCAAATCCCACTGAAGGGGGGTATGTGAAAATAGTAAAGCAGACAAAGGTTGCGTAGATGGCTATTTTTAGGCAAAATGTAGACTACTCAAAACCAAAATGGTGATCAGGAATGTTGAAAAGCAGCTTATTGCCACAACAGACTACAGATAGATAAGTAGTGCACAACTTTTTAGGGAAAAGACCAACAACGTGGTGTAGATTATACGGGAATGACAGAGCAGGGACAGCGTTGGATGTCAAAGAAAGTTCAACGCTACAGAGGTAAGCGAGCCAAAGTTACCGGCGTAACCCCGGTGAGCTGGGAGGCCGTGCCCAGTTCCAGGCAGCACGGCAGAGATGCGTCAGCACGGCCGCGATCTGCTCCTCCGGCTCTTCCTCAGCAGGCAATAAGGATGGAAAAATCCCAACTACTTCCACCTCGAGTGGCCAATCACCTCGATGGCCTGTGGCTGTAGAGACTGAAGTTTCTGACATCAGAAGTGACAGCTCCTCAGTCAAAAATGCTTTAAAACGGCAAATTAAATTCAATACTGGGAAACACAAACCGACTCCCAAGGCAGGGACAGTAGCCTTCACTTTGTGGGCACAGCAACAGGCTCCCAATTAAATCTACCATCAGGAAGGAAAGCTTGGAAGCCTTATGAATGATTCCCTATAAACATCAGCCTAATGTTCTGCAATAATTAAGATGAAAATACAAAGTCAAGACCTGTTAGGAGGCAGAGAAGGGGAACTAAACCAACAAATAACCCGACGAGTCGGTAGGCGTTGAGGCACCGACTCTGCCGAGGGTCAGGGGCTCCGCTGCAGCTTGTTTAGCTGGACCAGCAATTTTGCTATTGACCAGGTGGCTTCTCTTGGTACACAACTGTAACGCTTGTACAGAGAGTAGTAACAGGCAGGTATTCTGCAGAGAACGAAATATTGATGATGCTGGCGCGACGAGGAACAGCGGCCGGGTAGGATACATCAGGGGACAGGATGCTGCACAGCGGGGTGCGGATGCAGGAAGATAAAAGAGGGGGCGCAGGATGGTACCGGACCCCCCATAGGCAACCACAGCGTAAGCCCCATATATCTCTCACTAACAGTCAAAGAAATGCAGACCTCGGCAAAAGGGGTAGCAAAGAGAATAAGGAACAAACGTCCGATGCGTTTAAGACGATCTGCATACAGTAAAGATGGATATAACGTGGGGGTGCAGAGCCTAAGAAAGAACATGTAAAAGCATGCCAGAAAGCATAAATATAATTATCCCAAGCAGATCCCAGAGTCCAGTGGAAGAAACCACCAACCTCCGCCTCCTGCTTCTCCCAGCAAGGAAGAGCAAATGCCACCATCAGCATCATGCTCCTCCTGGAGGCAGCGCAGGACACCGATGAGTCACTGTACTTTTTATTTATTTTTTTTTTAAGATTAAGAGCAGTCAGGACTAGAAGCAGAAATGCTTTACTGGAGAAGAGGCATTTTGAATTTACAGAAGGGTTGGTTAGGCTGAAGGGGGATAAAAGCCCTTACAAGACAGTAATTTCCACCTGCAAAAATGGGTCTGTTTGGTTGAATTTGAATCAAACCTCTGCCTCTGCTGGTTGCATTTCAATTTTTGGGGGCAGGCTTTGATGTACAGTACAGAAAGCCCAACATGCCTGCAGGGGAGACAAGAAAGACGAAAAAAGAAAACCAAACCCATACCCCTGTGCTACCCCACTTTTTCCCAGGGGGCAGCGGAAGGGTGAGCAGAGAAAGGCACAGATATTAGGAAATACGTGTTTAGCAACATTAACTTGAGGCTTCTTCTGTAGCACAATTTTTTTATTTTCCTTTTCTTTTTCTGTAATAAGTAGGGTTGGACTAATAATAACCATTTCATTAGAGGGTTAAGATTTCAATTACAGTAACAATATGTTCTTGACTTTGCAAATAAGATGCACTTCCTTTTGCTAATAAGATTTCAAGTGCAATGCTGCATTAGTTACAGTGACTTGCAGAACTTCAAATGAAAATGGAAGAACTGAGAATGGGGTTGGTTTTTTGCTTTGTTTTGGGTTTTTTTGTTTGTTTTTAGAAAGTTCCTATATTTTGGCAGATTCCCTCCCCTCCTTTCTCAGTTTTTGGACTAAGATACATCAAATACCTCCACGCCAATAAACCAAAATACCTGTAAATGGAGCCCTCTCTCTGGCAGCAATGCCCATCAATATTTATATTCCTCCTGAATCTCGGACTCACTGGCTTCAAGGACAATGGTCACAGATGCTCAGAGCAGCAGAAGAACAGCAAGCCTAGAGACCTCCTTATTTTTCAGAGCAGGATACAACCCTTATTCCCTGCGCGTCACTTCCATTTGTCCCAGCAGAAGAGGACAAAACCAGTAGTGAGTGCAAGAAGGGCTACAGAGACAAAAGAGAAAAGGATTTCTGAACCCCCAAACCATCGCTGCGACAACACAGAGAGCAGTCAGGGCTGAGAAGCAGGCTGCCCGTGTACCCAGAATGAAGTTATCTTTCAGGAGGGTATTTGCAATAGCAACTCAAGGACTGAAGCCGGGAGATTAGTTAGCTATTTTATGTAAGAAAGACTGCTTGAATAATCAGTTTTTCTGATGCTGCCATGTCTTTTCATTTGTTAGTGCGGAGCATAATTGCTTCTTGTAAAGTTGAATGACTTTAAATTAGATGGAAAGATGGTCATTGCAAAGATAATTTGAACACTCAAAGTTGTATGTTTAAAAATACGAGTTGAAATGCGACAGAATAATTAATGTGGCAGCAGTCACTTAATTTGTCCTCCTTTCCTTGTTTCTTCCTTGCTACGTGCTTTTAAGCTACGTCAGTATGTACATCCACGGCAAACGAAAAGTAGGAAAATAAAGTCATTTATCTAGACCAACCTCCTTGCTGGACTTGGAAGCCTTCAGTAGAGTCAACACCAGTGATTAAGCCCAGATTACATTAAAACAAATTTGCCATATCACTCCTAATACTTCTGTTTGGCATTGACCCAAATAGTTCTGTTTGTTTTCATCCTCTCTCCAAACACCGACTAATGTCACCCACTCACCCCGGCTGAAAGGGTCCCCGTGCCCCCTCTCCGTTCACAGCAGGACCGGGGCAGGTTGCCTGGGGCTGTGACCGGCCGTGGCTTGAGAAACTCCAGGGAGAAAGATGGGATCAGTTGATCCCCTGCCTGCAAACTTTCGACATGCAAGAGCTATTCATAATACTCCCAAAAATCATGACTCGACTACTGCAGCTATCAAAATGACTATTTCTCACCAGCCGGTTCAGCTGAGCCTCGTCACCATGCATTTTTCCTCTCTCTGTTTTATCTATCTTTCCATAATTCCTCACTCTCCTATTTCTTTTCTCCCCACCAAAGGGCTTCCCGTATTCCTGAGGGCACCCACCACCCTGACCACAGGAATTTTGCGGTTGGTATTTCCATGCTGGGGGTACTTGGGGGTCCCCTTTTATCTGGAAGTGCAAAGCTGTTCTCGTTTGAGCGTGGAGCCCCTGCAAGAGCACACAGGATGAGCCCTGCCAGATAAAGGACGGAGGGAGCAAAGAGCAGAAGAGACTCCTTCGGTCGACAAACAACTTCCAGCCACTTGAAAACCTAAGGGTGGTGGTGGTTTGGGGTTGTTTCTTCTTCCTCCAGTGTGCTCTGCTCTGCTCTTGGCCTGCAGGCAATGAGAGCGCAGCTGACAAAGATGATGATGCATCAGGGAGAGGAGATTTTAGTAACTGGGGCGGAGGAGAAGAGGCAGTGAGTGGTGAGAGGAGGAGGAAAAGGAGCCTATATAAAGCATCAAAATTCAGAAACAGTCAATGCTTTCTTAGAAAAGAGAAATGTAAGAGTGAGAGAGCAAAGTTCGGGGAATTTTGGAACTGACGGATACAACATAAGAACGAGCTGAAACCCAGCCACATCTCGCAACAGCTCTCATCTCACAGATCAAACTCAAACCCAAGGTACCTCCATCCCACCACCTCTCTCAAGGGCACGAGGAGATTTCCAGGACCTGATCCCACACTACTGCAAAACCCAGGAGTCCAGGGGCCTCCTGAGGTCTGAAATTCAAGAACAGCGTTTGCAGAGTTACTGCACCAAACTCGAAGCTTTACCAAGCAGAGGACCGGGGTCATACAACCAGGTAAAACATGAGGCTTCCCCCCCATCCCCAGCAAAGGGACAAGCCCCACTACAGCTTCTGCTTTTCCAGCTGCACCAAACGAACTAAAGCCTCACCAGAACTTCCAGCGCAGCCTCCAGAAATGTGAAATCAGGAAAGGACTGAACTGTGTGTGCTGGTGGATCCGGGAGCCCAGGTGACTGCGTGTCTCATCCCAGCAGACTCGTGCTGCTCCGTGGGCCTGGGGACGCCTGCCCCGCTCAGCCACAGGGCCGGCAGATTCCACCGGCGGGTACCCAGAGAGAATAAACGAAGAAAGAACTGCTGCACCCTGCTCGATCTCGTGTACGAAACAGCATACGTAATTAGAGCTGCCTGTATATGCAAAGGCTCAAAATTAAAAGTCAGCAACTTCTACTGTTACTTCTTGTTTTTTGGCAGGTCTCACTTTCCCGCTTGGCATCCTTACGCTGTCTTTGGTAACGACTAAGATAACTATCTCCATCATCGAGCAATTGTTTCTTGTAAACACGCATTGTGTGTACATCAGATAAATCACCCACTGCCTGCTGTACATTTAATCTCTCCGGGATCGCGCAAAGCATTTACTCAAGTCCTGCAGAGCCCCCAGCCCCGCCTCTTCACCCTGCATCCCACCCCCCTCCCAGCCTCATACACACTGGCTCCTTGCTCATGCCAGCGGCTTGTTTTCTCATCCATCCACACCATGTGCTTCCCAGGCTGGGTTTTATTGGCACAGGTTCCCAAAGCGCCTTCCCCAGCACATACAGTACTGCTAGGGAAGCCATCGTGACAGATAATAGCACTCTTATGCCAAGTACAGATCATCTTTAACTTACTTTTTCTTGAAGTTTTTTTTCTACAATGTTGTAATATAACTAACCATGGGTTCCCAATGTGTCTTTATGAGGTGGGGGAGTGGGGGGAATCTCTCCTTGATTCATTAAGTACATTAATGTACACATCTCTGTTTGAGCGCAGAAGTCCAACCTAAGTTAATTTGACTATTTATGCTAAAACAGTTCAAGGAACCGATGACCCGTTTTGTCCTGGGACTGAAATGTGGGACCATACAACTGGAAAACCAGCATATTCCCCTGCTGACCAAACTGTGGACCTCCCTTGGCCAGTGTTGGCCATCGGCAGCACCCATCACTGCTAGCTGCCCAGTTCTGGCCAGGGGGGGCTCTGCCCTGTCCTTCTATGGCACCTCG
Source organism: Stercorarius parasiticus (assembly GCA_013396915.1). NCBI lineage: Eukaryota > Metazoa > Chordata > Aves > Charadriiformes > Stercorariidae > Stercorarius > Stercorarius parasiticus. The sequence continues at coordinate 239,250 of VWZL01002140.1, read as the reverse complement.
TCCAAACCACGGCAACGGGGGCCCTGGCAGCTGCCAGACACACAAAGTTTCCTAGACAGGCTCCTCCGTTGATGGGCTACCTTCCTACTTAGCCCAAAGTCAACTCTACTTTAGCTTTTTGTTTTCATTGTCAGCGTTTCACAGTAAATTCCCCCAGAATCTACGCTGCCCATCCCAAACTTCAGTCCAACTCAGGTATCCTCAGTCCAGGCACAACTAACTTTCCACATAATTTCCCGAGAATCCCCTTCTCTAGAGCAGTACAGGACAAATGGCAACCAATACTCTACAATGCCTTAAATAAATTTAAAAAAAAGCTACTTTGAATTATTAACTAACTCAAAAGACTCATGGTCCAAATCCCCTCCTCCCAGGCTCCCCATCCATTCCCCTGCACACACCAGAGACCTGCTGCTCACTCCCAAATTCAGAGCCATCACCTTCTACAGGGATCTGACCTGAACAAGAGATGGAGAGCGATTTTAAAAAAAACCACGCGATTCCAAATGCGAGTAAACAGCTAATTCCCATTTCATACAGAATAACTGGGGAAAAAAGGAGGCATGGCCTTTCCATGGCCTTGCAGCGGATGGGAGCAAAGATTTACTAGCAAAGGGCAGTAGCGAAGTCTCCTACTTCTAAAATTTTATTACCCTTACATAATATGCTATCATGCGTTTACTAGCATGCTGTGAAGCGCTGCCATAAATATTTAAACCGCAATGACAAAGCAAGCGAGCTGTCGGTGGCTCCTGCACCTCTGGTTTTCGCTGCTCGCTCTCTTAGGCCCTCGGTGAGGGAAGCATCGCTGTGAAGAAGAAAAGATACCAAACCGAACACACATATCCGGCTTCAAGGAGAGTGAAAGGAACTTAAACTTGTTATTAAAAGGTCTTTCTAAACCAGGGCCTCTTAGAAATTATATATGTTACCATCAAGCTTGTCGTCAGCCAGGCTCCCCTCCCCGAACACTTGCCTGACCGCATTAGTTATTACATTTGATAGCCTTATAGTATTATTAGAAGCTTGCTATTTACCTAGTTACACAAGACCCAGCAGCTTAGAGCCCACTCTCCGCCTGGGCTGCAAATCTCTGCAACTACCTCCAAAATAGCCCAGATTTTATGACCCGTTAAGCTTAATGATAAACCCTTGGATTTATGTTCCGGGCTAGTGAGCAATGAGAGATCAAGGGCTAAGCTTTGATTTATCTGGGGGCCAAGGGAGATCGTTATTTCTATATTCTTATTTTTCTCATCATTTGCCATGATGATTGTAATGCTCTCCTATGACATCATGGCAATTTTTTTTAGTGTTACTGACATGGAAGTCAATACTGGACTCGGACCTTTCACAGTGCTGGCACTGGTATTTCCTCTCCCAGCGGGATGGGAACATTGCCGGAGTGGTTTTCCATCCTCTGCCCAGCCTGAGCAGCAGATCCCACTACAGACATGCTAACATCAGATCTTCTTGGTGGCTACATGTAAAGTGCTGGTTTTCAACCTGCAAATACATGTTGGAAGTAGGGGAAAGGTCTGAGGAGGAAGGCTGTTCTGCCATGCACCAATTTCGTGCATTTGTGGTACTTTACGTGTGATGCCAGTGGTGCCGGTTTCACGGTGCTTTAAATCCAGAACCATGAAAAGAGCAGCCAGTACTGCGGAGGGACACTACTCAGCATGGCCCAGTATCTGCTTTTATTATAAATCTTGCTGTTTTAACAGTTTCTCTGAAAATACTAAGCCTCTAGAATCAGGGGACTGGAAGAAAATCTCCAATTTGCTCTCCAAACTTATTTTAAAAAGAAATAAAGGGGAAAGTCTTGAGAACTTGGTCCATAAAGACCACAAATGTTCATACAACTCAGAGTTTCATGCTTGCCTGGCTTTAAAATGCTCATAAAGCCAAACTCTGGATGCCTGACTCAAGGCTGGTGACTGGTTTTAGCAAGGGCAGGGGAGTACATCACCGAGTGACAGGGCAAAGATTGGAAAAATGTTAAAGAATACCATGATATTAGAATCGTAGAATGGTTTAGGTTGGAAGGGACCTTAAAGATTACCTAGTTCCAATCCCCCTGCCCTGGGCAGGGACACTTCCCACCAGACCAGGTTGCTCCAAGCCCCGTCCAACCAGGCCTTGAACACCTCCAGGGATGGGGCAGCCACAGCTTCTCTGGGCATCCTGGGCCAGGGGCTCACCACCCTCACAGTGAAAAATTTCTTCTTAATATCTAATCTAAATCCACTCTCTTCCAGTTTGAAGCCATTACCTCTCATTCTATCACTACATGCCCTCGTAGAGCATCCATCTCCACCTTTCTTGTAGGCCCCCTTCAGATACTGGAAGGGGCTCTAAGGTCTCCCTGGAGCCTTTTCTTCTCCAGGCTGAACAATCCCAACTCTCTCAACCTGCCTTCACAGAAGAGGTGCTCCAGCCCTCTGAGCATCTTTGTGGCCCTCCTCTGGACCCGCTCCAACAGGCCCATGTCAAAGCTAATCACACCTTAAAGTTACTTTCTTCAAAGATTATTACATCTATTCGACTATGCTGTACAGGTATACTAATACTATTTAAGTAATAACGAGAAAGGATGGAAAAAGTAAACATTAAAGGGCAAATTTTGAGTAGCTCAAATTTACAGAGCGAAGAGGATGCCTAATATAATAAAGGGAACTTTGTCAGGGGAATGGTGCATTATCCAATCTTTGTCTTGATTGACAGCTTGTCAGTCTTTCACCCATTTAAAAAAAACACTTTAAAAAGCATTAGACGGCAATTATCACCAATTTTCCCATTAAGTCCATGAAAAAAAATAGGTGCAGTTTAATTTCTAGCTAAATCAGGACAGTTGACTATTTTTCTTTCTTAGACAGAATTGGAAAGTAAAGAGAAATAGCAAGATGCTGTTACACCAGTAAGAGAGAGATATCAAAGAGCAAAGTAAACAGGAAGAGAGAGGTGTGTTAGAATGAAAGCAGCAAAAGTAATGGAACAAAAACACCCATAAACCTTTTAACCCTCAGTTAAATGTCTCTCACAAGTAGCTGCATCAAGTTGTTGCACAAAAAAAAAAAGCAACAACAAAACACTGTGGACCAAGTCCCACCAGATGCTGAGGAAAAAGTCAAATTGCTTCTCCAAGCAGAAGTTTACAATAAACATGAGCCCATAGAGGTATTGCGCTTCTCACGTTACACACAGTCCCAGGGGTCTGTTGCACTAGTGATGTTCCAAATTCAGACTGGGTTGCCCAAGAAGAAAAAAGCCCTGGCTTTAACTTGTGTTCATTATAGCAAACCTTTCTCTTGGAAGGAAGCAGCCCGGCTGATTGGTGGCACACTCCACACTCCTCTCCTCAAAAAGAGGAAAAAAAAAAAAATCCACTGTTAGCCCATTACGAGACTGTAAGTTGCTTTTCAGCTGGCAACGCTCCGCATCAGTGTTCAAATTATTTACCTCGTGCCTTGTACTTCCTAAGTACTTGAAAGAGCCCTACTTACTCGCCCTGTGAATCCTGGCAGTGCTAAGAGCCGGTCCTCGAAGAGACTGGGTAGGGAACACACAGATGTGAGATGGATGTTGCATTTTTGGTAATTTCGGTATCATATCTCTAATATAATGAAAAACCAGGGACACGCTTGTGTCCCTAATAAAAGCCTTGCCTCAGTAACGCATTCCTCTTGCTTCCCAGGACCAGGACTCGACTCTCACCTCCCTCCAAGTGAAGTTTTCTTCTGTCTCACCCCTAGGAATAAATCCTCCGTGGCACACAAGACGCGTGGTTTTGCACAGGTTCCCTCAGATCGGTCTTTAGGGTATGTATTACACCATCTGCTTTAAGCTGAGCCCTATCAGCAACACTCGGTTTTGGCACGAGAGCTATTGGCAATAAATTCTTTTATCCATTGCCAAACCCTCCCTGACTTCCAATAGAACGGTGCTCTTTCCATCGAGGCACCCAAACGCAATTACAGGCATCCACACAGGGGGTTTTTCTCATTTGTTTGCTTTTCTACTTCTCATCCTTCATCTACTGTCCTAAAAACGTCAGAAGAGAGCGCAAGAACTTAAAAGGCAATCACCACCTGCAACCGTCGCAGCAACGCTGAACTATTTTGGCAGCCAGGCCTCTCTCAACACATGCTCATGGGGTCTATATCCCTCGTGCTGGGAAGATGCAATATATATTCCCTGGCATTATGCTGCATCATTTCAAGCACCTGCATAAAACACGGGAGCACCCGGAAATTTCCTAGAGCAGCTGATGGCTTAGATTGCAGCCATTGCCTTGGCACTGAAGCACTTTCCAGGAGCACACTAAACTTCATGTTTCCCACATGAAATCCCTGGTAATGTTGCTTCCGCAAACCCTGCCGGCACATCCCAGGGCCTGGATGGTGCCTCTCAACCAGCCACCCCACTAGCAGCTCCACAAACAACTTCTTCACTAACACTTTGCTCTCCGCTGCAGTTCAGCCATGGGTTTACACCCCTTCATCGTTTTTTCCCCTGTGACACAAAGCACAAGTAAGGAAGAAGTTTTGCTATTTAGAAAAAAGAAGAGTTCAGTGTGCGCAACACAGAGACAAAATCTATGATTCTATGAAGACGTTCTATGATTCTATCAAGAAATTCTTTCCTGTGAGAGTGGTGAGACCCTAGCCCAGGATGCCCAGAGCAGCTGTGGCTGCCCCATCCCTGGAGGTGTTCAAGGCCAGGCTGGACAGGGCTTGGAGCAACCTGGTCTATGGGAGGTGTCCCTGCCCAGGGCAGGGGGGTTGGAACTGGATGGTCTTTAAGGTCCCTTCCAACCCAAACCATTCTATGAATTCATCTACCATTCTTCTTTCCTTCACGCTTCAAAATGTGGGACAGAGGCACAGCTCAGAGCACATTCACTTTGTGCTCACCTTGCTCTCGTGAAAACCTTCCTACTTCTTCAGCCTAGAAAATCAGCCTTTTCTATAAAACGCAAACCCAAATACTCTCCAAAGCCTATAAGAAATGCAGCAAGTCTGTTGCCTTTTGGGTCTTTAACTCAAGGTAGAGACGAGTTTAACAGATGCAAGCCCAAGTTTCTGTGGAGAAGGCAGGATTTGGTTGAAAAAAATAAACCATGGAAGCATTCTGACATTTCACTTACGTTTCACAAAGCGTTCAATAAGAGCTCTTTTGAACCATATCCCATTTCTATGTCCTTCAGTTGTATCCAAGAGTCCTTCTGTGAGTAGCGTGTAGAAGATTCACGAAAAATATTCTAAATGTATTTATTTATGTGGCCTAAACAGCCCAACGAGGCATTAAGTGGTGCTTTCATAATTCTGCAAAGTACCAAAAGCCTCCCAGGACGTATCGAGCCTCTTCAGCTCAGGACTGGATAGTTCTGCACCTTCAGAAAAAAACCCCCAAACTTAAACACCTGAAAGTGCTTTTCAGAAGCAATTATCCTAATCCCTCCCGTTACCCAGAGGGAAGCAGTGGCACGCAGAGGTTAAATAGCGTCTCGGAGGTGGCTCAGCGAGCAGCACAGCCTGGATTAGAGCCGCGGTGCCTCCTGACTCCCAGCTCCCCGCTCAGCCCAGCGCCTTAAATAGCTGCAGTGCGAGTAATTAGCCCTGTCCTCTCTGCACGCATCGAACTCGGGGAACGGGAAAGCTGGAGTTTAGCTTAACGATATGAAAATTTCTACGGAGAATCCCAGGAGAGAAAGCTTAAGTTTTAACAACTATCACCTAAACGACCCGAACGAAGGCAGAGGGGAAAGGCGCTGCACAGATTTTACTGCCACCCGTTTGGGAAGAACAAATTATTCCCAGGCAGTAGAGCATGTCACAGTAAAAGGTTTATAGGGGCTACCACCAGGATCATTCTTGTGGCATTTATTCGTTCCAGTTTTTGTTTGTTGGCATTTCTTTTGTCCTCTCCTTTGTCACCAGGGACTTCTCCATCCTTCGCTTCCTGGGGCACCTGAACTGCAAGGAAAACAACGAAACCTTTGCTAAGGGAGGGGTTTAGTGACATTACACATTTTTTTATTTACATTGTTATTTTGCACTGTTGTGCATTTCTATGGTGATACCCAACGTGTAGTTTTCCTCCATCAGAGGGACTGTGTATGACTCCTTCCACTATTCCCTATAGCTGCAGTATCTTTTACTTTTTCAGCTGCCTCCAGCAGGGAACAATAAATTTAAAACACGGTCGGAAAAAAAAGGAAAATCTCTATTGCTATTTTTGGCATCCAAGTTCTTTGGCTTAACCTATTTTTGGAAGAGCGTCTTTGTTCAGCAAAATCAAAGCTCCCACCCCGGTTACATCAGGGCGGCATGTCCCGCTGCAGGCAGAGCTGTCAGCCAGTGACAAACTCCAACGGTGGAGCTGGCACACAGGGCAAAGCCAGGACAGCCCAGAAGGAAAAAGATGGGAACCGGGATTTCACTTTTGCTTTCCATCACTGCGTGCCCCTGAGCGAGTCACGCCATTCCTCTCCTGCAGGCTTTGGCTATCTGCATCCTGGCACACGGCTCACGCACAAACAGGACGGGCGCACCTTATGCTGTAAGTTCCCCAGGGTGAAAGCGCCTCTTACGACCAGAGCACCTCCCGTATGAGGACAGGCTGAGAGAGCTGGGAACTGGAACAGGTTGCCCAGGGAAGCTGTGGCTGCCCCATCCCTGGAGGTGTTCAAGGCCAGGCTGGATGGGGCTTGGAGCAACCTGGTCTGGTGGGAGGTGTCCCTGCCCAGGGCAGGGGGGTTGGAACTGGATGGTCTTTAAGGTCCCTTCCAACCCAAACCATTCTGTAATTCTGTGTCCTTGGTGTGGTTCATAACATATAAACATTAATTGGTATATACACAGTTCCTGTTTTAATAAAAGCTTTGCTTAGGGGATAAGAAAGGTCAGAAATAGGAAATGGCAGGCCAGCCTGTACAGGGAAAAGACCTAAATTTGACTCAGACATTTTTGTTTTGTTGGTTTGATTTTAAAAGGTACTCAAGCTCTCTCTGCTCTGAAACGCAACTACCTTTGTGCTACCACCAGACGTACCTTCCAAAAGCAGGAGCACTCTTAACATGCCCCAAAAAAAGAAAACAGTTGGAACAAGAAGCAAAATAAGCTGAGTTCATGTGCTCTGGCTGGCTCTGCCTGACGCGACGGGAGCACGTGCTTCTCATGTCCCTGCACTCGCTGCTCGGAATGGGATAATCCTCGAACCCTAAAGGCACAATATTTGGCTCGAAGCCGACACTGTGTGCCAGGGCTGCAAGACGGCTGCACCACGCCAGAACCGAACGCAGCGGCAGGGCTTAGCCCCCGCCACGCTGCTGCCCTCTGAGCGGCTTCTTCCCAGGGGAAAAATAAAATAAAATAAAATAAAATACTAAACATGCATTTTCATATAAAGTATTTTGTTTTCTTGGTTGTGGGGACAGCCCTCCAAATGCAATGCCAAGCCCCGCTGGGCTTAGTGAGAGGCAGGCTGAAACACCAGCACTAATAGCAAGTCCCTGGTGAATCCACATGGCCTAATAGATTAAAGGCTTAATTAGAGTTACCTGAACATTAAATATCATCAGTGCACTCAAATTTGCTCCGAATTTTTTTCTCCCTTTTAAATGGCCTCTTAACTAACTGGATTTTGGCGCACAGTTGTCAAAGTTGTTGAAACTTTCCCCGTTTTCAGCTCTTTTCCCTTGAGAACGAAGCCGACGCAGTTGTGCTGTGCATCAGGCAACGCTCCGACATGCTTCATCACCAGCCGAAGCTGAATTTAACGGGTGAGAAGTTGTCTCAAAATTACCAAGCTTTGTATCTGGAGAGAAGGGAGATGCTCAGTAGGAGCTTCATAGGGTAAGAGACAAACCCATACCAGACACCTGAGAAGCTACAAGGCAGGAAGCCGTAGGAACTGAGGCTCTACTGGTCACGCCATACATTTTTTGAGCAAAGAGATGTAGGTAACACCTTCCGTGCTTCAAATTGAGAGTAGTAAGATTGTATGGAAACGTGTAATAGATTAGAATTAACGGTAAAAATTAATACAGTGTAATTGGAAGGTGGTAAGACGCGTACACCTTCCAGGCGTGAGGGATGTCAACCACGTGGTGTTTCCATCGTGATGTTTCTGGCTTTGCCCGGCTGCAGTGACCGACCATCTCACCCCGATGGCAGAGGGTTCACTTGGCTTTCACCAAAACCTGGGAAAACCTGGCCAAACCCCTGCAGCAGACCCAAAAGACCAACTCCACCGACTTCATCAAGCAGCAAAGCACAGACGGCCCCAGCAACCCCACCAGGATGGACAGACAGCACCACGAGCCAGAGGGGCCAACACCAGCAGCAGGAGGAGATTCCCCAGGAGGTATCTTAGCAAGAGGGCTTTTTGTTCAAGCTTTATGGGTATGTCGAAAACTCTTCAGCTGCTGGTACCCACAGACACCCGTGAGCAGTTTCAGCACACACCACACAGCAGGCTTCTCTTCGGAGCTTTTGCAAAAAATAAACCGGTAAAACCGGAGTGAATTTATATATTTGAACAAGCAGATGCCAAACACTTCGAATTCTTAATTGGAGCAGCTTCAAAGCAGCAACTAGATTTAAGTGTCAAATGCGAGGGTGATGAGAGAGGAGCAGAGATGCAGGCGCTCTTCCGCTCCGCTTTTCCTCTTCTTTCCTCCATACCTCCCTTGAAGAGTGCAGTACCCCTGACAGATCTGTGCCAGCGTCACCTCTTGGGCTTCAGGCACACGAGCTGGAGTCCTCCTTGACCTCAGCTTTACACTCAGTTTACACACCCCAACTGATGCAGGAAAGAGCAGATTGCCTCCCCTACTTCAGTACCAAACCTGGGGTCTGAGGTGATGCCGATGAGGTAAGGCAAAACTTGCAATTGGTGTTAACTAGCACCATGAGAAGTTTGTTCTCGGCCAACTGACCGCAGTAGTTGATACCAGCGAGGAAGTTTCTTGCAAAGCATTTTATTTCCCAAATATTTGTCTTCAAAATAATAGTTGCTAGAACAACTGTTACTTTGGCAAACAATAGTCAGGAAATAAAAACGCTTCGCAAGAACCTCACTTGTTACATGTTTCCATTTTAGAATGAGCCATCGGGACGCTGAGATTTCACTGAAAGCCAAACATTCACCTACTGTGAGTATCTGGGATTGATGAAGATGTCCAGGGAAAAAAGAAAAAAAAAAAAAAAGAAAAAGCCACTGGGCAGTAAACAGGGGTGCCAAAGGAACAAGGGAATCGAATGTGCAATGGGATTTACCAGGTCTGGCTCTGCTGGGAGTCACCAAAGGGGTTCACTGATGACTTGTAACAGGGCTCTCCCCAACAGGACTGCCTTGGTCTCCTCCCCGTGCCACCAGTTAAGCAGAAAGATTACTCTGAGCCCCTCTGTTAAGTACAGTTCGACAGTCGCCATGGCTGAACGACACGTGTGCACACAGTGACTGGTTAACCCTCATTTCCTTAGGATAAGGTTAAAAAACTGCAAGAGTGAGTAATGGCACCCTGAGCTCCTGCACAAAGGGGAGGCAGGACTATGGCAGACTGGTCTCAGTTCTTCTGATGAAAATTAATCTCTTGTAGAAAGCACACTTCACCTAGATCAAAACCATTCATAAAAACGTTTGAAGCACGAGAGAGAAGAAAGTTTAGCTTCAGCACGCTCAAAACGAGCGAGTCTTTCCCTCAATTTAAACCCTGCTTTTACTCAGTTTATCGCCAATTAATATGTTTGATAGCACAGAAACGTGATCCGACACTGAACAAAGACCTTCCATCAACCTGAAATGAGCTGCAACCAAAAAACCGTGACCAAACCACAGAAACAGCTGCTAAGGAGCAACTCCTGAAGCTGTCGCCGGCACAGCGGCAGCGGTGGCAGCTCCCGGGTCCCTCCATCCCCACTGGCACACCATGACAGTCCCTGCTCGCCATGACCGTGGGGGGATCAGCCTGTCAGGAATTGCCCCGCAGCACAAATAGCAACACTTCAGCAGGAAGAAACGAGCAGCCCCATGGGCCATTTTGTGAACCTCAAATTGAAACAGAAAAACTTCTGACAGCTTCTGCTCAACCTCAGTCCCGGGGGGAGCGGATGGCCAGGGAGCCCCACAAGTGACACCGACCCCGCTCTCTGCACGGGACACCTCACCCTCAGCACACAGCCGGAGCGACTGTCCAACGCCTCCAGGTGCATCCTCCCACGCAACAAGGAGTCTGTCCCCAACAGCGGCAGGGATGCTCACAGCCATCAGCACCGGCTGTGGCAAAGGGTAGGGGAACGCGGCTCCCTGCTTCAGTCCTAAGCAGCGTTATTTAAAGTTTTATGGCACAATAAAGGCAATAAATTAGGAGCGATGATTCCCTACGCGCCGTCTGGGCAGCAGAGACCACAGAGATCCAGCTCAACACAGGTACCAACTCTCTTCCCTCATTTTGCGAATGCTGAAGCACATGAAAAAAAAAATAATTCTAAAATTAAGAGAAAGGCTACCAGCAGCGTGGTCTCACTGCTAGCCCCTCTCGAGTCGGTGGGAATTTTATCCTTAACGGCAATGACAGACTGCTTAGTCTAACACTGACTACCTAGGAAGAAAAAGAAAAAAAAATTCCCATTGTTTCTGTACGTTAACAGAGTGCTGGTGTGTAACAAAGAGGAAGACAGGCAGCCTGCGTGCCGCCGGCTGGTTAGTAAGAAATTCTCGAGGTCTGATCGATACCAAGAAGAAAAAGCACCTCTCCTCGGGTCTGAGCCTGGAGCGTTATTCCAGCACGGCAGTCACCGTGCAGCTCCTTTCCTTCAGAGGCTAATGGACACAGAAAGAAGGAGTCAACGGCAGGCGCTTCTAACCCTTTATACACACACAAAAAAAAAGAGTGAGCGGAGGCATCTAGGCGCATGCATGAGCATCTCCAGGAGTGGCTGAGCATCTCTCCGGGTACCCGCTTTCTGGGAGAAACCCAAACCCACACGATATTCACAGAAAGTTGGGAGCAACTTCTTCCAGGGGGGGAAAAAAAAACCGACAAAGATCAAAATGCCTTTAAAAAAAAAAAAAAAAGCCATTGCTGTAGGAAGCCCCGGAAAGGTCTTTAAAGCAAAATTCCCCACGGCGTACGCCGACGAGGACCTCCAGGAGAGGAGCCCGGGAGCCGACGGCTCCCCCTGCGCCCGTCGCCCGGGGCAGCGCCGCGGCTCCGCCGGGGAAGGGGATGCCCGGGCCCTGCCTTTGTCTCCCGGCC
>VWZL01002140.1:205227-227652 GCA_013396915.1 Stercorarius parasiticus | reverse complement strand
CACACACACACCCGGGCGGGCACCCGCCAGTGCATCCATGCACCCACCCACCCCTGCATGCACCAGCCACTGCACCCACCCACCCAGGCAGGCTCCAACCAATGCCCACACATGCACTAGCCCACCCAACCATCCATGCATGCACCAACCAATGCACCCATGCATGGAGCAAGCCACCCAGCTATGCATGCAGGCACCAACCAAAGCACCAATGCATGCACCAAGCCACCCACGCATCCAGGCATGCACCAACCGATGCACCCAGGCATGCACCAAGCCACCTCTGGCTGCACCAACCCATTCACACATGCACCCATGCATGCACCAACTTGTGCTCCCATGCACACACTCACCCATATATGCACCAGCCAGTGCATCCACCCACCCACGCACGCACCAACCAATGCACCCACACACCCGAGCACGCACCAACCCACCCATCCATCCATGCAAGTGGCTGTGGAGGTGTCCAAGGCCAGGCTGGATGGGGCTTTGAGCAATGTGGTCTATGGAGCTGTCCCTGCCCGTGGCAGGGGGGTTGGAACTGGGTGATCTTTAAGGTCCCTTCCAACCCAAACCATTCCACGACTCTGTGGCAGGAGCACAGAGGATATGACAAGAACAGCTTGAAGATAAGGGTCTGCATTAGCACTGGATGGGCAAAGTGGTGCTCAGCTGCTCACCTGAGGTCTAAACAGGTTTCTGCATCTATGAAAAACCCTACATTAACAACTCCAACGACAACAAAAACAGCATCAGAAATGTGCCATTCCCCACACTGCTTCCACCTTATTTTCTTTACTTTCCCCTCAATCATTGCTCCTCTTAATGCTGCAAGATGAAATGAGCTCCCTGTGGTCTTGACAGCACATGGTTTGGTGTTTGACAGATGGCAAAGTGCCTGCTCCGGCCTCAAAACCCGGACACGGCAGCCGTGAGCAGCACCAGCAGGAGGAAGGGGCACTCTCCTTGCTGTGAATGTGACGTGACTGGGGCACAGACATAATGCAGTCAAAAATAGGACATAAAGCTATTCAGAAACCCTGGATCATAATTTCAACTCCCTAAATGTGAAATTCCGACCCTGGCTGGTCAGGGCTGCCGTCAGTGGGTGCCTGTGCCAAAGTTGCTCCCGGTTTCCATTGGTTCCCAGTGGGTTTTGTGGCCAGGAGCATCGGTTGAAATCAGTAGCCACTGAAGGACGTTCAGGCTTCTGGGGAAAAAAAAAAAACAACCAAACCCTAAGCTAGGCTAAAACTTTAACTTTAAGAAAAAAACCCAACCAACTGGGGCTTAGACCTCACTGCAAAGCCAAAGCCTTTACCTGGTGCATCAGAGTCAAAATAATGCAGGACGAGGCAGTGAAGGTTTCCCTGCTCTAAGCCAGCGTGAATGACGTCTGTTTGTAAGGCAAGGTGTTGCGTGTCACATCTTGGCACGGCACCTATGGCTTCTGGCAGCGGAAAAAAAAGAAGAAATCAAGCCCTCACTGTTTTGTCTTTATCTCAAGTGCAATTTGGCAGAAATTGTCTCCGTGAATCGGCAAAACGGGCTGACAACTGCCAAACCGCAGCGCTGGGAGAGAGGCACTGCATCATTCCAAGAGCGTCAAGGGAGGGAGGTAACAACAATCCTCCCGCATCCCGTGTGGTGCTGGGAGAAGGGGTGGCAGAGGGGTTCACTAGCGCGAACCTGCTGAGACTCACACTGAAGGGAGGGGGACGCATCCATCAGCGTTGGAAAACCCCATCTTCTGTGTCCCCAGAGAGCTCCGGACTCTCTGTCGTGATGGTTGAAGCCAACAAGAAACCAGGTATCTCACTTGGACGTTAGTTTCTCCAATAAACTCAACTGAACTACCTGAAGAATTGACTATTTAATCCCTTTAATCCAAACAACAGATGTATATATGCACACACATATCCCCAAAGCTTTTAAAAAAAAAGGTTCATTTTGCTTTTGGTTTACTCTTACCCATGATGGCATGGATCAGAAATATGGACCCTCAACTCATTGCAGCTGCACTGAGCTAGAGTTGATGCAAATGAGGATGAAAAACGCAAAGGGGTCTTTTCACCGAAAGATGGGAGCCTAGGATTATTAATTTTTTAAACTTTTTTCTACATTATTTGTTTAAAAGTCCATAATTTTAAATCAAAACTGAATCCATAGCACCGAACATTATGGCCTGAGTTTCACTGTAATATTAGAATAAATAGAAATAAGCCCCTACAAATTTTACATGACGTCAAGCCACTGCAGCGACTCAAGTGTTTGCTGAACCAACTGGATCAGGAGGTTCTTGAGACTCTAAGTCCATTTCATACGAACCTGTTTCTCCTCGGGATGCACAGAAAGATGTTCTTCCCTTCAGTTTGCTCAAACTTGGGAAAAACCATCAGGAATTGAAACCAAAGACTTTCCCCCGTATGAGTCTTTACAAGAATTCAGTGATTAGAAATAGCCCAGCCTGCTGTCAAGAGCTAATATTTCCCATGTTCAAAATGTCCATTTCAAATGCAGAATAAGTTTTGCTGATGGTACTCTTCCCTTTACCCCATCTGTCCATCATATTTAAGATTATAATGTGATTTAAATTAAAGCGCAGTAACTAATGTTTCTTACTCCGCTCTGCAGTACACCTTGACACAAATTAACATTAAAATCAGTCATGTAGTAGAGGCGTCACTCATCAGTTTGGCACATAAAATGAAAAATGTTAAGTAACCTCAGACTTAACAGGCAGATTCTTAAATAAATATGGTAATAGCATACCCTGATCATAAGTGAAAAAACAGCACCAGGCTCCAGTGAGAAAGTATCAGTTGTTCCTCAGGAAAATAATTAAAAAGTACAAGTGAAGAACAAGACTAATTTAAATAATCAGTTTTGTGTTTCCTGCTAGCTGATTTAAATCACGATGAAAATTGTTGATTGAAGCCCCTCATTTAAATCAGTGCCCCTTAATGAGAGTGCATGCCTATGAACATAAGCCCATAATAGCAATAAAAGACTCTTCAGAGAAGACATAGCTTTCACAATACTTCCAGGGATGGAAGAACATCGTCCTTCCTCTGCAAAAAGAAATACATCTCAACCAGCTAAGCAATTTTTCTCCCTTAAGCTCTTAACCCTGTAAAAATAGCAGGAATAGGGCAGTAAGTCATAGGATATTCACAGCCACATTATGTAAGTACGACTGAATTTGTGATCCTTCTGGCTGACTGTTGGAGAGGAAGATGAAGTAAGTATCACTGGAATGATTTAAAAGACGGGTCTGAATTCCTTAACTATTGCAGAGGGATGTCCTGTCCAGTGAGTTGTCTCGGTGGCCAGCAGCCTTCTGAGGGCTGCAAGCCATTGCGCAAGAAGGATGGCGGAAGGTGGAACCGGACCATGCCGCCCCGAGCACCACGCTGCTCCCGTCCAGCCCCAAAATGCTGTTTGAGGGCCACATCTCTGGTACCAGAGCAGTGACTCTCATAGCTCCACCTCAAATCTCCTCTAAACTTAAGATACCTTTGTTTCCCTTGTCAGCCAAAGGCCAAACACGAAAGCATTCACAATGAATTTATAGCAAATGTAGAAAACTGCATTTCACGGAGGGTTGTGTGGTATCATCAGCCTGTATGCGCATTTACATGTCCACCTTCCACTGAAACGGACTCTCCTCTACAGTCTATAATCCATGTTGCTTCCTAGGCCTCTTGACTTCAGGGAATTTGGGATTACCTCCCTGCAGAGCACATCGCTCGGCACAGCGCCACGGGGCTGGCAGTCACCTCTATTTCCGTGCTGCCCAGTGCTGCTCCTGCGTGCCCAGCTCCTGGGCTCAAGTTGTGTGTCTCCCAGACAGGGATTTCTGCCCTTTCTGGAAGCATACAGTGGGATGAAGGCTTGAAGGCGCGACCTTCACTGCACCAAGATCAGAAACTAGAAGGCAGACAAAGAGAACCGATACTGAACCTCATAAAGGTAGTTTTAAAGTTATTGTAGATTTTCAAGGCATGATTTCTGGAATGCCTGGTATTGCTACTGCCAATATCCTTATTGTTCAACGATCAAAAGATACACAAAGATCTATAACTAGGGATATTTCTCATAGATTTGCACAGACTGATCCTCACACGCCTGCGATTCTTCCCCTTCCCCTTGCATTTCCGAGGGCAGCAATGGGGCTGTTCCCCTGCAAGGCGGAGCACGAGACGCCCTGCACCTTGCGTCCTCCCAGGATGCTGGCTGCAGGACATCACTGCTCCATCCAACTCCAGGGATAATCCTGGGATGTGGCAGGGGCTTCAGTCCTGCAACGTGCCCTGAGCATGGTCCTGTCCTGTCCTGTCTGAAATCACAGCAGTGCTGGGGCCATATCAGGCTCCGATCCCCTCCGGGGCATAGAGCCCACAGGACCCAGCGTCTGCATGCAGGAGCCGTGCCGTGTCTGAGCAGTGGGTGCTGAGCAGATGCTGTTTCAGGGACTTCTTGGCCTCTACAATAAACCTACAGGGATCCAACACATTTATTTGCTCCTTTTCTTCCCCCAGCATTTTGCAGAAGCGGTATTATACCTTTGTGTCACACTGCCCTGCAAATCTGCTTCCAAAAGGCTGCCTTGTTTCTTCAAAGAGTGTTTCCAGTGCTTAGCAAGATCTCTCGGAGCCCTTGACTTTGCAGCTGGCAAAGTTTACAACATGTTTACAATACCCTGCATAATTTGGCTATGAGATAATGTATAGTATACTCCTTCAGCAGTGCACAGTGGGAGAAGAACAAGTGGGGGGAAAAAAAAAAAAATAGGTGATGCAAAGCCAAGAAAAACAGATGGTAGCGAGCTCTCCAAGGGGCAAGAATGAATAAATAACTGCAGATATTTTTTTTCCCCGAGGAAAAATATATTGTCAAATCAATAACACAGTTTTTAGGAAATGCAAACTAGTTCAAATGCGCATTTTTTCAGTATTAAACAATGGTACTTCATCAGGACGGACGATCTGTACTGCACGTGTTTGCCTAAATGAAACAGAGAGATGTAAAAATAGCATTGCTCTGAAAAGTTCTTGCTTGACCTCAAGGTTAAAATTCACACTTCCTGGGAAGTTCTGCTGTAGATAACGAGCCAAATCTTTTAGGTGTAAATCAGAGTGCCCCGGCAGTTACCATGCCATTTAGCAGTTATATCTTTGACAATCTAAATTGCGACTCTTAGAGAGCAGAACTTCTCGATTTTTATGGGAACTTACCTGTGCCTACTATTAAGGCCACAGGAAACTATATTTATTAATACATCCATGTATGCTTCTAAAATGGTTTGTCGATGCCCTTTTTCTTTTTTGACCACATCAGGTCAAGCTAGAGGGGGAAAAAAAGAGATGCTTAAAAATAGCCAAGTATACAAATACTCTCACTCTCTTCCAGCCAAAGATTTTTTCGCCTCTTTTTTAAGTCACCCAGAGGAAGCTGAGCAACATATGGGATGCATGAAAGTCACTCTCTGCAAATCTGTCAATCCGTTTTAGCGACGCCGTGCATCAGCCCCAGCTCTGCTCTCAACTCGGGCCTCCCTGCGCTCGGCTCTGCACCCTGAGACAAACCATCTCCTGCTACGCTCATCCACGGGCCCGGGGAGCAAAAAGCTGCAAGGCATCAAATCTCACTCCGTAGTGAGCTCTTGCTCCATAGCTGTGGTGCAAAAACAACCTCTGCAGCATTGGTCGATGCTCGCTTGGTCACCCACTGGTGGTGGTGGGTTAGAGAGCAGATGGCATCACAGGCTGGAAGGAGCTGCAGCCTCTGATAGTGAGGAATAACCTCTTGATACAAGGGCTGTGGAAGAGGGCTGTGTGTTCAAGCCTTCCACGTCGGGTCCTCTGGGCTGTGCCTGGGCATGGTGGGTCTGGGGACTAACACAGACCAAGCCCCAGGATTGTGGAGATCTCCTGGTGAAGCTCCCTGAGGAGTTACAACTGCTCCAGCCCTTTGGGTAGAGGCAGCCATAACCCCAAAGCGGAGAATGAGCAACCATCAGCTCTCAAGTCCCAGAGCACCACCACAAAATAGCACTTTGAAAACA
Source organism: Stercorarius parasiticus (assembly GCA_013396915.1). Classification (NCBI taxonomy): domain Eukaryota; kingdom Metazoa; phylum Chordata; class Aves; order Charadriiformes; family Stercorariidae; genus Stercorarius; species Stercorarius parasiticus. The sequence goes on along the minus strand of VWZL01002140.1, from coordinate 221,582 downwards.
TCGGTCCTTCCTCACACACGTGAGACAGGGAGGCTCCCTCTTCATTTCTGCTTCAGAAGATCTGGACTCACAAGGTTGGCTGACTGTAAAACTTAACTGCCTTTTTCCAGCACGTCAATAAATCAAAGTGCTCAGGGTATTTCTTGGAAGCCAGAAGCCAGCAGAGGCGATAGGAAGGGAGAGTCACCTCCTCATCTTACTGCTTTTCTGGAGGCAGTGAATGCTAGGTTATCACGCCCACAACACTGATGATAATATTTTCATCCAAGCTCCATTTTCTATTCTGTGAAGAGCAAATTACTATTACTTTAGTTTTTATCTCTTTCTGCTGAGAGCGGAACCTGAGCTCCTTCTCAAAACTGTGTACTCCTAAGTTCTGGCACCGATCACTTTTGTGATATAAAGAGAACGTCCTCTCTAAAACCCAAAGTCTTTATTATGCCGCAATGAGCCCACGTGCGAGCCTCCCCGCTGCCAGAAGCCCTTGCTGCCCATCCAGCAGGTACCACGCGCTCCTCCCTCTAACAGCAACTCCAAAAGAAAACCAGACACCAGGGACCTCCAGGGAGCAACCCCGCATTTACAGGGCCGTGGTGGGGCTCTCTCTCCCATCGTCGCAAGCTGCCACGAAGCTCGGCAGGGTCAGAGGCAGCTCCTCTGGGAGCTGGGCAGGTTTCGGATGGAGGCGAGCTGGCGGAAGAGGCAATGGCCGGGAACGCCTCCAGCTCCAGCCCTGAGCTGCAAACTAAAGTACTTCCTTTTGTTAGAGCATATGGCCAAATCCTGAGTCCTACACGTGCTTTAATGCCAAGAGTGACTATTAGTTTGGCATCCTACGCGGCAAAGGAGCCAGCGGGAGTTTTGCCCAACAGAGAAGAGGGGTGAAAGCAGGCGGTTTATCCTGCTGCCATTTCGGCTTGTTCTGCGTGTCCTGGCCACCATTGTGTCCCAGGATTAGGCCAGCTCTTGCTGTCCTTTGCTATCGCCGGTTCCTTCATCTGAGAGAACGTGTTTCTGTACCTGACCCTTATATCGCAGGCTATGGAAGACTGCGTTAAAAGTACTTTGTAACCCAAAGCATTTTCCGATTACAAACGATTCTTTGCAGCAAATTGTAGTAGGCTGATATTGTAGAGTAATGTAATTGCGATCACCTGGTAGAATATTTTTTCTATATCTCCTTTACGAGTATCAGTACCCAGCCTATATTCTCTGTCTCATACTTAAGCCTCCAAAATTATACTGATCAAAGCAACCTGCATTTATATACTGATGTGCTCCTGCATTTGAGAGATTTGCCAAGTGCTAAATATAAGGTTTCTTACTATAGTCAAAATCAAATTCAAATTCCAGCTGCCTCTCTGCTAATATGCAGCAAAGGTTCAGCAGTACAAAGCTGTGTTTGTAGAATCAGACATCGAAGATGATTAAATTAAACTGAAAGGGGAATTGGTACAAGGCTGAAATTAGTTTGCTGAAGAAGCAGCGTTCATTTCCTTCCTCTGACAGACGGAGCCACCTCGTGACCTTTAGCGATCAGAGCAAACAGGACCGTGGCTTTGCCAAGACTGCCCTCCCCTCCTTCCCCAACAGCGCGTTGACTTAAAAATCAGCTTCAGCCCGTGCTGGCCGGGGCGGGGGGAATAAAAGGATGCTCAAACCAGTGCGGCAGGTTGGCAGAGACCCCCCCCCAGCGCAGGCTGTGATCCATCTCCTCCCTCTCCAGCAGATCAAACACCCATCAGGACCTGAAGAACAACTCTTAGGTTTATCTCAGTGGTCTGTTTTCAAAGAGAAAGATTGCCCAGTCTCTGGGAAGAGGCACTGATTTGATCAAAATGGAAAAAGCGGGAAGGTGCCCAGAGTCAACAGGGTGCATTGATGAGATCTGGAGTGCAGGCAGGAGCAGGAAGACATCCCAGGGATGGGCAGGCAGTTGCTTCCTTGGCATTGCTGATCTGGCTCTTTTAAAGCAGCACTAAAATTCCCACCATAAAAAAAAAATTCCTCACGACGACTATAGCAAGAGAGATGAAGGGATTTAAAGCATATGGCAGCAATAGAAAGTTACTCATCTTCTCTCTCCCACTCTTCCCCATTAGCTGTTATTCTTGGGCATTATCTCCTCTGAGCACCCTGTATGCTACAATCATGCTGATGGCCACATGCAAGAGATAGAAAACAACCTGCTGCAAACAGGGATTTCTCTTGGCTATGGCGTACGCAGGCACAGGTTTGCCAAGACACCTTGTTCTCTCCCTGCAGCCCTTCTGCTGGTGCCGTTCTGGGTCTTCTCCGAGCACAGATGGAGAATAGCACCAGGTTGTTTGCTGTTCTTGCCTCGCTAACGTCAACCGACCTGATTTAGAAACCAGACTGAGACCACTGCTCCTCTTTGGTATAGGATACAAACCAGTGCTGCTCCTCAGAGACTTGCATGCAGTCAGGTTCCAACAACAGAAAGGATTTTCACCCTTTAAGAGGCTAAGGTTAACGTAGCTCCTTGGCAACATTTAAATTGAAAGGATAAATTGTAGGAGCGGGCATCCCAGAGCAGTGTCACAGTCTCTAGCAAAAAAAAAAAATCACTACCCAAGCCCAATTCAATATGACACGGCCCAGGAGAAAGGAAAAAAAGGCTGACCACCCCACCGTCGTGCAGATCGGCCAACGCAGAGCATGTAGCACCTGAGCCCAGCGGCATCCAAGGATGGGAGTGGGTGTCCTGCTGATGCAGCATCCTCTGCCAGATGGTACCTGGGGTGTTCCGCTGCCGTGCTCCACGGGTAGATGTGCCCACACAGAGTCCCCCGAGACTGGGCACCGAGGACACGCTAGCAGAAATCACCCTCTGCATCAGTGGGGCTGAGCAGGTTCAACGGAAGGAGAGGAGAAAACACCGACCCTCAGTTCAGCAAGGAATGGCAAAGGAACAGTTCGGGGACAGTTTGTGCAGTGCAAAGTCACATTGGAAGTTACCAGAAAGTCAGGATAGCTCCCTACCCTTCTGCAGTCTGTTTCGGTGTCTTAAGCAAAAGAGCATCAGGCTCCTGGTAGCTCTGGTATTACATAGCTTTCCTTTTCACCACACTGTTTATAGGTACTTCATTAGTGACGTCTCTCTCGGAGGCTGGATTCATACGGAAGTAAGAGAGAGCTTTAAACTGAACCATCCCCAGCCAGGAGAGCATCATAGGGATGACAAAGACCTGCAAGAGGAAGATTCAGAGGGTCTGAAAACTGAAAGCAAAGGCCTATACAAAGGGGACTGATTGGACTGTAGGAAAGGACCATACTAGACTTGAAAGCCTAGGTGACTGATAAGCCACACCTGCAGCAGAATATTCCTGTCTGAATAAATAATGCAGGTTTAAATTTGAAATGGTGAACCCGTCAGGGATCTGATCCTCACTTGGTTTGAGGCAACTGACTCCTGCCAGATACCTGAGGTCAGCTGTAAAAGCCAATACGGTCCATTTCTCCTGCAGGATCTCCCAGGGAGAATATGCCTTGGCTGGAATAAATGCTTCACTTGTACTAGGTCTGTACAGAAATGCCATGGTGTAGAGACTGGGTTTCAAATAAATAAACAAAAAAAGAAGTTGCACTTTGCTAAAAAGGCTGGGTTTGGCATACTTGGGGAAAAGCAGAGCATGGCCCTGCTCCCTGACAGTGTAAGTGAAAAATAAGGGCCACACTGCCACAAACTCTGGTTTCAAGGCTTCCCACACAACCAAGGGAGTAAGTGTGGGTTTCCTCACGTGCCTGAAGGCCAACGCGTCTCCGGGCAGCATGGGAATGGCCCTAGACCAGCTAGTTTCTGTCGACTGATGAGCATCTTCTCCTTTTCTTCCTCTGGCAAAAGGATGACTCAGTTTGTTATGGCAGGAGCCTCGCAAGAGCAATATAAAGGCACTTACAAAAAAAACCCAAACAAACAAAAAAACCCCTCATCATTTGTCACCTGGCCCAGCCATGTTTTACACATTTCTCACCCATGATCTGAGTAAGGAAATGCTCCTCTTAACGTCTGGCTTTCTGTGGATTTTTTGGTTTCAAGACCTCGAGTACATCTAAGACACAGGCCTGGAAAAAGGAGCTGCAAACAAGGGCGAGGACCAGCCTCGGGGTTGGCAGTGCCACGCTGCCCTCTCCTGCCGGGTTTGCTAATCTGGCTGGCTGTGATTACTCTCTCCAGGATCTTTAAATCCAGGCTTTGGGGATTAAGGAGTCCCTCCTTCCCAAACAAGGGAATCCTCCCTTAATCCGCTCCTGCTGGCACACCACCACCAGGGAAAAACCAGCATCTTCTGGGGAGCGTGATCCTGGCTCTTTGTATTTCAAGGCCTTTTGGGAACACCATGCCTGTGGTGTGAGAGTCCTTCAGCATCATGTCAGACTGTAATTACAGACCACACCTTAGAGCCAAAACCCCTTCCATCCTCCGCTCGGTGCCGTCACAGGGTTATTTTGGGTCTCCCACCCCAGGTATGAGCACTGTAAGTCCTTCTCAGCCTCAGGTGCTCTGGGGACACCCCCTCCACAAAGGATGGAGCCTTTTGGCTTTATCATCACTGACCAGCGCCCAATAGTTGAAGCAAATAGAAACAAGAACTGAGGAAAGGAGCCAAAACGCAGTTAATCTTTACCCAGCACAAGAAAGACGTGACCTTACTTGTCCTTATTCCGCATTCACCTCTTGGAGATTTTCACCAGTTTTAACCCCCATTTCAATGGCTGCCAAACCCGGCACAAAGCAAGGATGTTTGTTTCTGTATTTGTAATCTTCCCTTCTAGTGCCCCACTGCTTTTCTGCCCCTGCTTGCGAGAACCATCCTTCTTTCTGTGGATGCTTTTGCTGTGTGACCTGTGGGCGCTGACACCAGCCACGCTGAGCGCCATCCACAGCAAGGACCATGTCCCAGTCCCCAGTCCCCACCTCAGCTCACTCATCCTAACTTTTCACTCTATTTTGGGGTTGACAGGGCTGATTGAAAGATGTCTGTAGACTTTCACACCCCGCGCCGGCCCTGTGCCAGCCCCGGTTTGTAGGACAGCCGGTGGGGGAAAGGATAATCATCAGTGTAAAGCTGTGTAAACCTGGGAATTCACTCACCCAGCTCCCAGGGTCACGTGGCTCCAAGAAAGTCAGATTCTATATGTAAAAAGTTCTTTAAAAAAAAAGTTCAAGACCTATATAAGACTGTTTACAACCTACATAAGACTTACTTACACAGGGGAAAAAAACCTAACTCTTTGTAGATCTAAAACCTAAAAAGAAACAACCTGTCTTCCAACATCAGCTATTAAAAGCATCCTGAAATACAACCCACTTTCATTGTTTTGGGGACTGACTTGCGAGGGCTGGACCACGATGCAGCACTTTTGCCGTGTCAGGAGCTCCCTCCAGCACAGCGAGAGGCAGCTCCGTCTCGTCCCACACTCCCAGACTCTTAACCCCGCCGCAGATTTGGCCGCTGCCCTTCTCTGCCTGTTGATGCCCCAGGTGCAGAAGGCAGAGGAAGGGCTCGGCAGATACATTGATTTGTTTGGGGAGAGACCTGGGGTAAGCCCCTCGTCAGCAGCGGCGAGCACCAGCCCTGCGGCAGAGCACCCTCCATCTCCCTGATTTATACCCTCTTCATCTGCTGCCGCAAGGATGATTTTTCTTTTTAATCCGTTTTCGCTCTGGCATGCTCCAGCTTAGCGCAAGCTTTGCTGGGGGAAGGGAGACTTGATTTGATTTGTGCCGGAGCCGGGAACAAAGAGGCAGAAAACAATCGCTCTCCCCACTGCTGGAAGCCCAAGCAGGGAAGGGACCACAGCACCAGCCAGCTTTTCCCCCCTTACCCCTTTATTTTCCCAAGGCTTTGCCCAGCTTTGTTTGCAGGTGGCACTGATAAGCGTTCGGAGGCAGCACCATCGCTTTAAGCTTTGAATTGCTGTTCACAGAAAGAAGTGTTCATCCCGACAGGTTCATTGTCATGGCAACGAGAGATTCCCCCCTCTTATAAGGGTACCACTGCTGATGAGACGATGCACGACGACGTGTCTCGTCCCAAGGGATTTAGCCCAGTTGAGGGCAGGTTGCCGGTAGCCTGTGGTGGGAGGTGGATGGAGGCAACAGGAGAAGGCGGTTCCCTGGAGAGCATCTCTAGGGCAGGACATCTCCATCGTGCCACAGACCCAAAGAGATGATGGGAACGGGGGAAGTTTTGCTAGCTCGGACATCAGTACATCACAAAGGGGGGATGATGGCAGTTACACCTTTGGATAACCCTAGGTAATACCTACTGAATTTAAAGACTTACTTGGAATTATAATATTTGTCTCTGAATTACATTTTTGTCTAGCCCACGCTGCCCAGGCACAGTGTCGCTGCATCACTTGCACACTCTGGGACAGGCTAAACCCTGTGCTACATCTCAGCAGAGACATAAAATTAACACATTTTCTCTTCCAGTCAACAGTGGAGACCCAAGGCAGGGTCAATTTGACTATTTAGCTTGCACAGAAAGTCTCTGGAGCCCTGTAGGGGTTGCAAGCTGCAAAGGTACAATTTTACAAAGGTGACATTTCAGAGCGTTCAAACATTTCTGACTACTAAGACTAAGAGGCTATTTGCTACAACTTTTTTCCCCCCTGGTGTGACAACAATAAGCAAGCAAACACGATTATCACCTTCGACAGCAAGTGCTTCTGCCCTCTACCACATGCTGAGGCATTCCTCAGAGCTACCTGGACCTCAATAGTCATGAGATGGGAGCGTGAAAAGCATTACAAGAGAGTTTGAACATTGTGGCTCCCACCACAAATGCCACCCGCTCTCCCCAGGCAATGCTCAAGAGAACCCCAAAGTGCATCTTTTAAGGATGCTGGTGGTATTACTTATTAGCGCTTCAGTACCTGGAGGACTTGTCCCTCCAGAGCACAGGGTGACGAGGGTATAGTTTTGCTGATCTACAATGGCATGTCAGTGTCCTTGAGAATCTCATGCAGAGGAAAGCCATCACATAGACAACACACAGACAGCAATCCTTGCTCTTGGGAGCTTCCAGCTCAAAATTTGGGTCATTTTCATCAGGAAGCCAGACAAGGAGCTATATGCAAGTTGGAAACAAATACTACAGCAACGTTCTGCCTGGAAAACACTATTAATACTGGAAAACACACAAATAACCCTGGCAACACCAAACATTAAAATGGAATCAGTCACAATTTAAAGTCCACCTTGGCCAGCTCTAAATAAGCTCCGTGGAGAAGAAAAAGCTAGAAGTGTCTGCTTCCCCTGTCTAGTTTTTTTTAGCAATGATGGTCAATTTTTCCTGGCCACCAGCTTTCAGCTGGAGCAGGATCCCCCCTTCCCAGCACTGCTCAAGCCCAGCAGTCAGCAGGTAAGAGCCAAGGTGACAAATTCTGGATGAATTAGAGAAGAGCCATCATTTGCCATAGGTGCTACATTGATTTTGGACAGCAGAAGCTCACCTGACCCAATACAGACCCCAAAAGTCCTTTTCTTTTGGAAAACCGCTCAAAATTACTATGTCCTCTTTTTTAGTGGACAAGCTGCTGTTGTCTGCTCTTCATTGGGGAGATCCTTGCAATGCCAATTGTATGCCAACAGTGGGAAAGGAAGAGCCACGTGCCTGGCACTTGACTTGTTTTCTATCACAACACGTATCATCAAACAAGTGCTGAAATGCTGCCTGTTTCACACAGAACTATTGCCCGTAGTAAGACTTCGGTAATTGCAAATAAGAGCAGGATTTGTCCCACACAGTAGAGGTAATAGATGGTCCCTACAATTAAAAATTAAGTGCACGTCCATTGGTTTACCCAGAGTATTACAAAATAATTAGGCTGGTACAATACGTCTTAATCTCTATGAATTTAATATCCCAGAAATCATTTAAAGTCTTTCTGGTTTTACCTGCTTTGTGCAATGCTGTGTTTCTGCTGCGATTCGGTGCTAATGCAATGGCAACGTAGCAAACTCCAGTGAGGTACGCACTGCATGCTAAAATACAAATTTTTTTTTGTTGTTGTTGTTTTGTTTGTTTCCCAGGTGAACAGTTTTCAGTTTTACACCAGTTCTTTTTCCATATGGCTCCTCAGATTTACTTTCCTAAAGAATGGTTATTCATCCTTTAAAAAGCCATTAAGATGCCGTAAGCAAGAGGGGAAGCTTTCAGGAAGACTGAAGAGAAAGTTTTCAGAAACACTTCAAGCACCGCAGAAAGTCAGCATGAATTTCCTTGGTCTGCACTCCAAGGCTATTAGATACAGTGCCACTGTGAATGGTTAACCTTTACCGAATGCATTTGATTTCTGCCTTTATAAAGCCAGCCTTTAAGAGTACTGCCTCGAGGAGGAAAAAATAGAGGGGCATCTGATAAGCCTCTAGCAGCGGAGCTTGCTGAAGTACAAGGAACTTGCAGCAGATAACAGCATCTTCTTACTTTGCTGTTTTAGCTTTGAATGAACAAGTTAATCTGGAGTTCTGGAGTTGGAAAAACAGGACACTTATTTCCAGTAAATAAAATGAGAGACAAGGCAGAGAGCTGCTGGTTAAAAAAAATGGAAGAACATGAAGACCATAAAAGAAATCAATTTGCTGGCTTCAGGTAACATTTCCTTTGCTCGATAAACCAGCACTGAATGCAAAACGTGCTCTGATAAGCCTGGGTTTTTGCTGATGTATCTGGCACTTAATATTATTTCATTCAACTAAAGTCCGCTTCTTAGCATGTTTAATTGCATTCTTGTTTCTACCCAAGAGCTATTTGACTCAAGTTGCCGGGAAAACAAAATGAAAACAAAACACCCAGCCCAAGTAAACCTTATAGTTAGAGCTTCAGACAATAAGAAGTCAACGTGAATAAATATATACTCAGCCCTAATTGCTTACATGTATGTGGCATGTCCCAATACTTAGTGGAGAGGCTACATTTAATTACAGATGAACACATTTGAAAGGTTAGCAAATGAAAAACAGCTTTTTCATTAGATGAATGGCAAATTCAGCCAACGAGTCTTGGTTTAATTTCACCCACAACTGAGTAACCCTCCTGTGAAGTCCACTTGCCTACAAATCCATTGATGAAACAGAGCCTTTTGCATCTAGGTCATTCTGCAAAGCTTACCGAGGCTGTTGGTGTTCAAAAATCAACAAATTGTGAAATTTGTTGAATTACATAGTGGAGCATATCCACTGGTTACAATGTAGGCAAAGGGCTGGAAAACAGAGCGTCATGATTTTGCCTGGTTTTCAGGCATAAATACTATGAAGAAATTTTGGATCGCACCTAAAAAAAAAAAATCTCTAGGGAACGTGACAAATGCTAGAAGAAGAGCTAAGAGAGCCTGGTGGCTTCCTTGGCTCTGCTCACACTTGGTACATGTTACTAAGACCGGCATCCACAAGTGTCTGCTTATTTAATGGCTCCTCCATGAGGAACTGTCATCATCTACTCTCACTGATGCTCAGCTCAATACTAGCTGAGGCAAGTAGGAAAAGCACAAGCTAACAGCTCAGTACTTATTAAAAGAGGGGTTTTGAGGTGCATCTCCATCAAAGAATTAACTGGGGATAGAGTCTGAATTCAGTTTGCCTTTCCACGCTATGACTAAGGCCAAGGAGGACTGAGATACGTTGGCAGATGGAGAAGCTTACCTTGCTGTCACCTCCATAGTGTTATGAAGCACAGACACAGCCTGATCCAGGCCACACCACCTTGCTAAAGCAGGTCCTTGCTGCCGGGTGGGGTAAACAGGAGTGCAGGGGAAGGACTCGGGTCTTCCTGGTTCTCTGACACCAACAGCTCTGGCTCCCTCAGTGCCCCAATGCCCATCCCTACCCTGACACATTTCAATTAGGACAACTAAGGGCGTGAGTATTCTGTGCTCATTAACACTGACGGGATTTGGGCACCCAGATCATTCGTGTTGCTTTGCAAATATCAGCCATAAAGTATAACATACTCATGTACAGCATGTGTGTCCTTTTCTTTGCTGGGATGTAGCAGGAGCTATTTATGGTTATAAAAAAAAAAGTTATTGGTGAAAACAGCCTGCACCCCAAAGCAATGATGAGACAGTGGAATTTATTCCACCGCATAGACCTGTTGATTAAAACCATCCTTCATATCACTAAAAAATTAACTGCCATAGAGACAAACTACCCTGGAGCTTGCTCTTTCATTCTATAGTAATCATTTCACACAACATAATTATCTTGAAAAGTTGCTGATGACAACGCTAAAATACAAAAATATTCAAGAGCATCTCCATGAACGGTTTATTGATGCGCTAGCTAAATTTTTAGCACATACAGAGGTTGGGAGAGGTCTTTGTCTGCTTGTCTACATTAACATTTGCATTTGCTGTTCATCGGAAAATATGGGCTTGATCGTGTTAATTGCAGCTCTTTCATCTCTCTGCTTCAAGCTGTATTATAACTGACCTAGCTTAAACATGCAGTGCTAAAAGGCTCCAGAAACAGAGGGATGCGCATGCCATAATCCTGTCTACTATCTTATGTGATGTTCCCACAAGACGCCCTCCAATTCATGCTGCAAGGCAGCTAAGACACCAGTGCCCAAGCTCTATTCTCTAAAGGCAGTGCTGGGTTAGGTTTAGTAATCTGGGAAGAAGAGGAACACGGGGACGTATTTTAGTTCTCCAGTGAATGGCACACTTTCACATGAAAAGCAAAGCTTAGAATAGGTTCTGGGGCCACTGAAAATGCCCACATACATCGTACCACAGCTGTTCGCAGCAGCCGAGGTCTCAATCACGAAGGACAAAGACAGCTACCGTGATTTACCGCTAATAGCGTAATATTGTGGCATAACATCACGCACCATCTGAACAGGCAGGGAAGGTTTGCTTTGAAGGAAAGTCAGTTACCAGACAGAAGTGAAGCTACTCAGTTTTGGCTGGAGCGTGATGAAAGACACTCTGGGAATTACCCAGGTCATTACCCTTGGGCATAAGGTGCAAAAGTCCAAACCTGATGCACCGCAACTCAAGGTGCCTCACAGCCCGGATGGAAGGAGTCTTCCCTCCCTGTCTCTCCTTGAAAGAGACTATTTTCCATCCCTACTGCTACCGAGACTTTTATTTTTTGAAAATGCTATCAGCCTTCACACACTGTGCACTAGAGAGGTTCATAAAGTGAAGCAGCACAGCCGGATGGGTTTGCTTGGGGTGGTGCAGAGCTGGAGGAAGGGCAGCGCCCCTACGGCCCCAGCCTGGAGCCAGCTACGGCATGAGATGGAGCCAAGCCCCACAGCTGTATGCTATGGGGAACGGATTCACCCCTGGGAGCGTGCTAGACCCCGCACCTTCCCAGGCAGTAATGTGAACGCTGAAAACATGTTAAGAAGAGGAACGGAGCAGATCACAGGCTGATGAGAGCTGCATCCTTATAAAAACAAGCAGGACAGCTAGGGATGGCTTCAGCAGCACTTCGCCTGAGAGCAGACCCACAGAGGAGCAAAGGATGGCGGCGTCAGCGCGATTAAAGGCTTCTTGGCCTGTTCTGCTTTACATTTCATCCCTTCTCTCAAAAGGATACTGGCAACAGAGGAAGGCAGATAAAGAGGCCTTATTTCTGACAACAGCTCCTGAAAGCCTGGCTTTGCGGCAGCTCAGGAGATGCGTGCCAGGCAGGAGTGGGATTTGTGCTCCCTGGAAGGAGACAATGGAGCAATATGTTTTTAGACAGAAAGCATAAAAACAAAATGAAAACACAGAACCGTTTGTAACTTATCTGAGGGCTATGAGCTGTATCTTGCAGATTCAGGAAGGCAGCTTGGCCGAGTCCCTCTGGAGGCACCAAACCCTGACTGGGAGCTGGGCCAGAAAACTCAACGCTTGGGAAAACACTGCTGGAAGATCACAATTCATCCATACAAGAGCAATTAGGATTTTCCAAGTGAAATAATTAAGTCCAGGCAAGTATATAAGGAAAACATGGAGTGCTGTGATGCCTTCTGGAGAAGGAGGACATTGACAGGCTGGAGTGACGCCAGCCGAGGGCCACGAGGATGGTTGGTGGCATTGACCTGCTACGCTGGGGCAGGAGCCCACAGAGACAAGGGAATCTCCATCCTTGGGATTCTAAGGAAGGGGATTTAGATTGCAACCAAGCCCCCACAAACCCCATCTTCACCAAACCCTGACTGGTGCTGCCAGACTGGGTCACCAAAAATGACACCTTTGGCGCTGTTCAGTAACATGCCCAAAACGCTTTGGGAGGAGAGACAAGACATGAAATTAATTCAGGTAAAACATTGGATCATCGCAGGTGAAAAGGACAGCTAACACACACACACATGCTTGGCTGTTACTAGGGAGAGGGATTTTGTACAGAAGAATCCTCTGTAACAGCTTATCCAAAGCAGAGTGTTTATTTTACCTGCTCAGTTCACTGCAGGGGGCTTCCTTTGTTTTCCTGCACAGACAAGCCTCTGGAACAGAGACCACTAAATATAGGTACCAGTATATATCAGAGATATATGTTCTGTGATGTTTGACACCACTTTGCTATTCTGGTCGTGAATCTGAAGACGAAAAATATCAGCTTGGGCAGATTCTAATGTCCTAGATGTTCCATTGGGATTCAATAAAATATTGACCTATTTATTTATATATCTCATTAGATGCTCTGGTACTCTTCCCATTTTTCTTTTCTAAAGGCAAATTTCCTGTCTTTTACTTGAGGCTTCTTGCTCACTGTTAAATATTGTTCAGTCATAGCCCACTAATTGAGTTGAGCGGGAGCAGAGAGGGGAAAATAAAAAAAAGGCAACTAATAATGAGTGGTGCAGTAGCAAGCTAAGCAAGCTATAATGTATGGCCAGTATGTTTGTGTCGCACGCAGCTGCACTAAGAGAAATTTAAGGACACCCAGCCCTCAATGTCTGAAAACCAGTGTGTGAGCGCATAATTATAGGGCACGTGTGTCACAGGCTCAAACTTAGATCCCACAGGCAGCATTAAATTATGAATTTGTTAACTTGTAAGCATTGACCGTTTCCGTTAAAATGTTCTTTTTATGTCTTAAATGCGTGTCATTTCTTAAATTTAAAAAAAAAAGTATGATCTATAGACATTTTTAAAACCTTCACAAACATTATCACCCAGTTTGGGATCCTTAAGTTAAAACAAAGTACCGTGTTAATTAACTTGACTAATAGAATGCCAGCAGCAGAGAACTTTCGTCTTCTCTCAGATTTTGGCAGTGGGTTTCCTAGCCACTGAGGACTTGTAGCGATGTTTTAATGGTAGATCTTGCTCCTTGGTGCCTTTCCTTAAACACTTCTCTGAATTGGATCCCAAACCCTTCAAAAAGGTCAGCTACTTCTGAAACACTATTGCTTGCAGAAACAGTCTCTGTAGATTCCCGACATTCTCACAACCCAGCTGTAGCTCTGGCCTTTCTTATTGTCTCGGCCCTGAGCTGTACCCTAATGTGAACGCCCAGCCGAGGTTTATGCTGGCCTCCAAGGCCCTCTCTAGATGGACAACTGCTCAAGTCAGAGCTGTAGGCTGATCCATACTCCAGGGGACTCCCTCCATCCAAAGACTCAATATGCCTCAGATGTTCTGGCATCCACCCTAACCTTCCTCTGGAGCTTCCTCTGCAGCCCCCTAATCACTTGTAGATCTGCATTTTTCCCTTTCTCTGAACTCCAGCTCTAGGTTGATCCATGGGTCAAGGAGACGGTGTTTCAAGTGTTTCCTTATAGCTGTGAAAGCTCTTCCAAAACAGGAGGCATCTTGCCAGAATTATGATCCCAGCTGTCACAGTCTTGTAAAATAATTTGGGTTGGAAGGAACCTTTGGTGGGCAACTAGTCCAGTCTCCTGCTTAGACCTGGTCCAATTATCAGGAGTTTTGCAATGAACTTACTACAGTGGCATAGAATCATAGAGTCACAGAATCATTTTGGTGCTGTGGGTCTCAGAAGCCTTCTATCCGTAGAGACTTTCAAAACCCAACTGGACACAGATCTGTGCAACCTGCTCTAGCTGACCATGCTTGAGCAGGCAGGTTGGACTAGGTAATCTCAAGAGGTCCTTTGCAACCTCAACCATGCTGTGATTCTTTAAGGATCACGTTCATGGCTATGAAGTATTCTCCACATGTGAGTGAAAGAGCTTCTTTTCGATTACTGGAAATAATCCAATGGGGGATTATTTGGGAAAAATAAATAGTGCTGGAAAATATGCTTTCCAGTGCTCTCTGTAAAGCACTTGACTTGGATGGTTGGTCAAGACCTCCTTTTGGGTACTCAGCACAGGTTTTATCTACAAGCCCTCCTGTGCTTCATGGAGTCTATCAGGGCTCCTTCCTGTTGGAGAACCTCGAGTCAGTCTCGGGGCATTGAGTTGGCATTAAAAACTGAAAACTCTGAAGAACAGAGACCCCCAGTGGAGATTTATCAAGTTTCACTTGACATGAAAATGTTAATGATTCTCTGTAGAAAACCAGAAGACTCAGCACAGGTCTTGAGAGGAGCAGGAATGCTTCGGGCAGAAGTTCTTCCACATTTTTAAGGTGATCGTGAGTACCTGGCACATCTGTCTTGTTTGGGAAACCTGAGCAGTAGAATAAGTCCCTGCCATAAGCATTTTCAAAGTTTTATGTAACCCTGTCAGCAATTGCCAGTTTACAGAGTGGAACAAAATGTGTATATTTGTAAGAAAAAAAAGTACAAAATTCGTCATACGAATTGTTCATTTAACAAAGTCACAAATTATTCAGTGGACTTTAAGTTGGATGAATGGAAAATTAAAATGAAAAATATAGATAGGGTATAAGTAAAAGTTCAGACCAATTCATCAGAACAACTATTCACCATTGAGAATGGTGAATTTAGAGTCCCTCACTTGGTCAGCCCCAGCTGATTAAATAGCAAGCTCCAAATGCAAGAGATCCTGTGTTTCTCGGCTGCTGCGCATGCTGGGCCTCTAACTACAACTAGCATCTCTAAGTCATGTTTTATAAGATAAAATAAATCCTTTTTCCCATCGTAAATCCTATATGAGTCAGTAATATCCGACTTCTGCAGCTGAGAAAATTAGGTCAGACAGGAGGAACGGCTTGATGGAGGCCACCAGGGAACGCTGAGTGGGAGTGACAATTAGCGGGGGGGAGCCCTGGCATAATCAGTCGGGTCCCAACGTTTGCTGCATCCTTTCCACACTGGAAAAAGCCAGTATAATCACTTCTTTTTGTCATTTGAAACTGCCGGCTGCTGACCATAAGGGGTTATTCTCCTGGGTTAAGCACACTTTTAAATATATTTCTTAAAACTGCCAAATAGTCCAACTCCCACATTCCTTTCTGTTTGACATTAACATTAATGCAGATTTTCTGATTTAAACACATGGGCTTTTCTTGAGTGTACAGATCCCCAATTGACTTAAGCTGGAGAAGAAACTGTATTTGGGAAACCCTGAAAATCTTTAATCAGAAGCTTATTAATCGCAAAGCAAAAAATTGCAAACAGCTAATTTTCAAAATGGACACGCTCTGGTTTTTTGGCTTCCTGTTTGTTTTTTTTTTTTTTTTCCCCAGCACGATGACAGATGTGCTTCCTGCACTCACCGGAGCTGAGCTTTTCTCGAAGGTCAGGGACTAAGGATTTAAAAATGAAACCTGACTGAAAGTAAATTGCTTCTGCCTGTCAACACGTTCTCTAGAACATTTGGATGCCTCCATTAATAGCCAACTGGGATCTTTCTTAGGAGTCAGGTAAGACTGAGCTGCCAGATAAGAAGTGAAGGCGTTGTTTTATTGCCATTAACTATTGCCACTGGTACCAAACTGAAAAAGAAAATGCATTATCTAGTCATTGTTTTCACTTGACTTTAGGAAGTCTGAAGGATGGGGTAGATGTCACATCAGTGCACTGCAAGAGATACAAGTATTCGCATATGGGTTCCTTACTTAATGTACAAGTTCTCCAGACTAACTGTCCTGGGATCAAAACAGCATCTCAACTTTCCTAGCAATAAACATTTTCAAGAAAGGAAGGGAAAGAAACAGTAAATTCTATTCCCCCCCCCCATCCTTTCCATCTTTATTTTCTTTTGAAGCCTAATTTTTCCTCTTTTCACGTTGCTACTGGAAAAAGAGAAAAAGAAGGAAAAGCAAACACGAAGGAAATAAAGCAAAAATTAAACTCTGTGCCTGCACTTGGGAGCAACACAATGCTTTGGGGCTTTAAAAAACAATTTTCAGTGAGTTACTGAATTCAATTTTAATCTGGTGAAAACTGAATTTCCTAGTTATCTTTCATGCAGGTATAATGCTTTCAGGGATTTCGATCAAATGGGGGGGGG